>VZQC01003508.1:2877983-2921747 GCA_009823505.1 Rhizomys pruinosus
GCACGACACGGGTGCACAAACCTGTCTGCAGACAGTAGCATGAATACAACTATACAGAAAATAAATAAAAAATAAATAAAAAAAAGTAAACAGTAACCTGTGTATATTAAAACAACATAGGTTTACAGAATCTGAATAAAAATGTATGGCATCTGAATAAAATGGAGATATAATTCGCTGTGTCCACATTTGTTACATAAAATCTGTTGAGCAAGAACTTTGGGATTGCACATACAAATGCTTTCTATAATTTCTCTGTTGTACAGTATCAACTTGTAGCATTCTCTTTAAGACGATTTAACGTAAAAATTAAGTTTGCCTCCCAAACTTCGATAATCGATAGATAGGTCAACCGAAAACAACATGGTGGGAATTTGATGAATCTGTGCTGTGACGTCCACTATAGTACATGTATAATACAACTTTTTTCTGGAGACTCATACGCTAAACAAAAGGGGGGGGGATACAGATAAACATTAAACCTTTTTGTCAAAAAAAAAAAAAAAAAAAAAAAAAAAATCTAACTAGGAAAAAGATTTTTTTTTTCCAACAGGACCAAAATGTCACCAACTTAAGGCTGAGAAAGAGAAAAGTATACAGGTTTGCATTGAAGTAGGCATAGTACCTAAAACGAAAGGACAAGCGGAAAGGCGCCTTGGTACTACTGCCTCCTGAACAGGTTCAAAGGAAGAAAAGGCCTCAGATTCTCTATAAACATGAACCCCTCTGTGGATCCACATGAAAAGCAACTAGTATTAATGAGTCCTAATGAAACTACTCTAGGTGCCACAAAGGTTTCTATATGAGAGATTTCCTTGCCTTCCCACCTCCAATGTAGAACAAGTGAGAAATCATGAATGATGATGTCTCCTCCAACTGTGAAAGTTGGAGACAACTATTTATGTTAGAAGGTAATCTCCTTATAAAACGGTAAAACTGCTTTCTTTTAAATTGACTACTAGACAATGGAACGTGAGGAAGGATTCTCTACCCTTCAAGACCAAATATACTAAAGTCCTAGGGCTATGACAGCTCAGGCAAAATATATTAATACAGAGAGACTCTGCGGACATCAGCAATGGATGTTGATTCTACAACCAGGTGGATGTTGGCCAGGGGATCCAAGCCCACAAAAAGGTAAGGGCTCCTTGCCGCTAAGCTGGGGCATATTGCAAGAGAGAGAGAGTAAGCCCTGCTGATCAAAAACTCATATCGTTTAAGCATGAATGTTTTATCATTTAGTACCACACATCAAAAAAAAATACAGATGGCCTCTAGGAATACCAGAGGGAGGTTACCAGAAGGCCACTAAACCATAAAGCAAAATAGGTTTTCTCCTGAGCGTCAAGCTAAGACTCCTCCGTCAGCACAGCTACACCTCACCTGCCTGGAAATACTGATGCAGCAAAGGCAGCCTAGTGCCTGTATATCCAAATCAATTGGCTATTAGCTCTCTAAGCAACCTCTGGAGAGAATAACCCATGGCATGAGCCACAAGACTACATCCTCACAATGGTTAGGAAGATGCTTTATAATGCCACAGTAAGGCCCTGTTCAATTGTAACAGGTGGGGGAAAATTGTAAGTCATGATGATTAACATAATCCAAACATATGTGTCTATCTAATAATTAACACTACCATAACGTTATGTAGTGCTGAGGCTTAAATACCTATATATCTAATTGTTGTTCCATTCAGTAGGCGAATGGTTATTCCTGGGACAAACTTGTCAGCCCAGAAATGGAAACGAGCCAGCAATTACCAGAGTCCAAAGTCAACAGCCTCCAGACGAGAGTGGACTGTTGTTACCTCTCATCCACCCTGTGCCCCTTACTTAGACGCCTTAGGGAACAAACTTGCGGAAGAGAGGCTGCGTAGTTTAGAAATGTAAGGGCTGTGGATTGGGGTAGAATGAGTGAAAACTACAGCAATTAGTCTGGACACTCATTTGATCAACTTGACGATTGAACAAACAACCTTGTCACCCCCCACTGGGTGGGGGGCTGTAGGTGTTTGGGAAAGCACAACAGCCTGCAGATAGGTTTTGCATGAAGGATGCTTGTACTCATGGATTATCACTTATAGCTAAAAATGAAAAAAAAAAACTGAGAGAAAGATGCAGGACAGTTATGGCAGAATGCATGATCTGCGATGGGGTGGGGGTGGGGGGGAGGGAAAGGGAAATAAGCCTGAACTGAATTGGAAAAATGTATGAAATGCACAAAGCATCAATAAAAACTAATTAAAAAATAAAAAAATAAAATAAAATAAAATAAAGTAATGCTTGTAAAAGACATTCAAACGAAAAGGGTTTATAGAAAATGTTTTGGCACGACACGGGTGCACAGACCTACATGGAGACAGTACACTCATACACATACAAAAATAAATAAAATTTTAAAAAAATTGAAAAAAAAGAAAATGTTCTGTAATTTGTTATCTCAAAAGTCATGACTATATTTTTGCTGCACAGAAAAACAACAATATTACATGTAAGCTAATAAATTTATTTCTAATTGCTTTCTAATGTTTAATATAACTCACATTATCTTAGGTTAATTTTATGTCTCCTTTGAATTGAAACTTTTTTTTTTTTTTTTGGTCTTTTTGAGACAGGGTCTCCCTGTAGCCCCAGCTATCCTGGAACTCACTCTGTAGACCAGGCTGGCCTTGAACTCACAAAGATCCACCTGCCTCTGCCTCCCAAGTGCTAGGATTAAAGGCATGCGCCACCACGCCTGGCCCCCCGAAACATTTTTTATGTGGCTTCAATAGATTAATGATCCTTCCAGTGTCAAATGTTATGAGTGGAGAAACAGCTTCTGTGTTAGAAATGATTACTTTCAAATGTATTTTAAATACTTAAGTAGAAGTACATATTATGAGAAAACAAATATTTGTTGAGGGATGCCTTTATTTCCATACATGTGTATCCTATTTAGGGAACCTATTTTATTTGCATTAATATTATAGTCTTATTACCGTAAGAGCATTTTTAAGAAACAAGGAATATGACTGCTACAGTTTGTCATCCTATTTAAAAGTACAAGACATCTTTTAACCATGCCATAAATAGATAGATATGTCAGTGCCTGGTAAGTATCCAGATGTTGCATGGTGTAAAGAAGGAGGGAAGAAAGGAAGGGAGGGAGAGAGAAAGGAAGTGAAAGGGAGAAAAGGGGAGAGAATGCGATTAAATGGGTACTAGTTAGGAAGTGTTTTTTAAATTAATTTGTGACTTGCTTATAATTTAGATGTCTGACTGCATCTGACAGTGGGAGTCACATAATAGGCCACACAACAACAGTACTGGGAAAAATCAACAATGCAGATAAGAAGTGGATGGCAAGGCATGCATTCCGAACTGCTGAAATGTTATGCTATGCATTTTTAGCATACTTCGTTGCTATTTTTTTTTCATTTTTGGACCTTAGGAACAGAAGTAGAAGCTGATTTATGAGTTGAGAGTCAGTGCAGAGTGTCAGATTTCTATAATGAGATTATATATTAAATCTAATGAAGGGAAAATATGCTTACCCAAGCCAAATGACAGAACCATGATTAAACGACGTGAGATCCCTGGATGGATTTGTTTAGACAATAGAGCAGGTAGAGCTACCTCCTCTTCACTTAAGTTTGTGATCAATTCTCTGAAATGAAGATTTATATCTGTAACTGTTCTGATGACACCACAGTTTGATCATTGCAAGCAAGGACAAGATGGAAATAGTAAAGTAAGTGATGTCTTGAGGGTATGGTGGAGGCTTGAGATTAATTTGTGTTAGAGTTTGTGCTGCCTGCAGACTACTTCCTTGCAGCAAGTCTGTTAGGGTCTTGATTCTTCTTTAATTGAAGCCTCAAGGTCCATGTTGCCAGTGTGTGTGCGCTGCATGTCTACATGTCCACTAAAGCAGGTGTGATAGCACTTTAGACCACTTTTGTTCCTATAGCAAGTTTATAGTCAACAAGAGTAACTTCTAGATGACACTGCCACATAGCTGATGGTATACAGGATCAGTGCTGATCTTGATACATCCGAGCTGTAAGCAACTGTCTCCCACCCATTTACCACCACCACCCATCCTCCACCACCCATCCACCACCACCACCACCCATCCTCCACCACCACCCACCCACTACCACCACCACCCATCCTCCACCACCCATCCACTACCATCACCACCCATCCACCACCACCACCACCCATCCACCACCACCACCCATCTACCACCACCACCACCCATCCTCCACCACCCATCCACTACCATCACCACCCATCCACCACCACCACGACCCATCCTCCACCACCACCCATCCTCCACCACTACCACCCATCCTCCACCACCACCACCCATCCTCCACCACTACCCATCCTCTACCACCACCCATCCACCACCACCACCCATCCTCCACCACCCATCCACTACCATCACCACCCATCCACCACCACCACCACCCATCCTCCACCACCACCCATCCTCCTCCACCACCACCCATCCTCCACCACCACCCATCCTCCACCACCACCACCCATCCTCCATCACCACCACCCATCCTCCACCACTACCCCCATCCTCCACCACTACCCCCATCCTCCACCACCACCCATCCTCCACCACCACCCACTCCTATAATGGAAAAGAAGCAACAGAGCATCCTTCCCCTGAGGAAATGAACTGGCAGGAGTAAGGAAATCCATTCACACAATACAATTTAATTCCCAACATTTTCATGCATTTCTGTCCAGTCTCCATTTTCCCATTTTTGCCCCAAATTCCACTATTGGAAAGTCATGCTTTAGATCTAATCTTTTTTCCCAATTAAAATGCAAATTTCCAGGGGCAATGTCATATGTGTATTCTCCAAATAATTATTCTTGGCTCTGATCTCTGCTCTCAGAGCATCATAGAAAGGCACTGACTTGGGATCGTGGGGAAAGGAGAGGGGTGGAGCAGTGGGTGTAGATGGAGAGGTCGTGTCTGTGCCGTTTGCTGGAGCTGCTCCTATGAAAACAGGCGAAGCATTGGCTGCGCTTTTCTCTTAATAGCTCCTTCCACTCACTAAAGGTGCTTCTCCTCTGTTGTCTTCTTTAATATTCATGCACCTGAGGTGTATGATCTGTATCAGATACCACAGTATTTAGCATTGCCACATACAGACACTTTTAAAAGCAACTCCATTAAAGATCATTTCCTCCTGGTGCATGCTATGCTCTGATGGTGTTTATCATCCAGCATTTAGTTGCTGATCCTTGTAATGTATGCAGAATCAAAGTCCCCCTTCATCATTCTGACTCTGCTGGGAGTTAGTTTACATTGTAAAACAGGGGAAATGGAAGAGAAAGGAGTCAGAGGAGAGCAGAACTGTACACATATAGCGATCCATCTAGACAGAATAATGCCAGGGGACTAGTCAGCCAGGGGGAGGTAGAGGAGTGTTGGATTCCCTCCCCGGGGGCTATCTGCTTATAGCAAACTGTAGCTAATAACACCTAAGCCCCTCTTGCCCAATTTTTCTGGCTTATAATTTTCATTTTCCATGAACTGAATTTTCCATGAACTGAGCTTAGAGTGAGCCACACCATTCTCCAGGCCTGAGATGTATATTTAGGACTTCTGATCATGATTTGAGAGTCTTTGGTAAATAAGACCTTATAAAGGTGTGGGGGGCTTGTCTGTAATCCTACCGCTCAAGAGACAGAGACAGAAAGGCAGTGAGTTCAAGGCCAGCTTAGGCTACATAGTAAAACACCTGTTCAAAAAAACCTAACAAAATCAGTAAAAATGATTAAGTTGTACATTTTTATGTTGCTCCCTTATACCTAAGGACCCGGGTTCAATCCCTAGCACCCACATGGTGGCAGAGAACCTTATATAACTCCAATTTCAGGAGAACTCCAGTTCCAGGGGAATCTGACACCCTCTTCTGACCTCCGCGGCATTGCAGACAGTACATTCATACAAAATAAATAAATAAATAAATAAAATTTAAAGAAAGTATGGTGAGCAACTTTTCTTTCTGCCCACACACCCACCCCTCACATTCTTCATCTCCTCTTGAGCTGACCCTAGGGTCAGATTCTGGGATCTGAGGGACTGAGAACAGATGGAGAGCATTAGGACGTTGGCCCTTCTTGGTCAGTTGGGAGACCAGCTGATACCCAGTTGTCTATCTGTGTGTTGCCATATTTTTCCACATCCCTATATAACCAGTCAAAGGTGAAGCAGATATCATTTAAATAAACAAATAACTGCAGCATATCTACTGGGTAAGGTTCTAACTTCTCATTTTATAGGTTTCTTCTCTGGGAGCCATCAGTGAAACCTGCATCTCTACTGGTCTAGAGAATGTAGCTTACCTCATGTTTCATGGAGCCTTCCTGCAGCAACTCCAGCTCCTCTGGCCAAGGACTTAGCATCATTTTTTTTTGACATTGACTTCTCATAGGAGAAAGGACAGTCGATTAGGAAATACCTGTTCTATTGCCAGGGCTGATTGCTTGCGCAGCATCACGTGTCGAATTCAGCACTTTCCTTGTAAGAAATGGATAGGAAGTGAGCTTCATTGCTTCCCTTGTATTTCATCAAATCAAAAGGGCACAGAACAAAAGCTAACAGAAATTATGCATGGTCCTTTTAGACCGATTTAAACGAAATCTGGCCCTCTAACAAGAAGTGGTCTGGCGGCCCATCTGTAGCTTGTCTTATGGGCCCTGTGCTTTCCTTACTTTTCAGCAGTTCATAAACCAGCTGATGCCCTCTGGTGAGACTGCATTGCTGCCAATGGTGATAGTGACTGGGGGCGTAGGAGTAAAAAAGTGAACAGGCACACACAGCCTGTGATCTGCATAAAAAATATGAGCTTTAAGAGGTGAGTCCTGGTTTAAAGCAAAATAAACACTTACAGGAGAAGAAAAAACATCAAATAGCTCCAGGTCATAAGCACAAGGGGAAGAGGTGGAACTCAGAGGAGGTAATACCGGCTCTTGCTAGGTCCATTCATCACGCTTTCACTGAGGCTTCAGCCCAGGCTAAAAATAACAGCTCTAAAATGGAAACGAAGCCGTAAACAGTCAATCTGCAGTTGCAAGCTTGCTGGAAAGGCAAGGCTTTCTCCATGCATTGCTTAGAGGGTTTTTTTGGGGGGGGGCACTGCTTACGACTAGAGGCATGTGCAGATGCCACTAAGTGTGGATGCTAGTGTGGCACTTCTGCCCATTGCCACTAGAGCTAGGAAAGCAGCAGACACCATCCCCATCCTTAGGTGGCCCAAAGCCAGGTAGAAAATCATTACCTGATCTTTAGCACTTCCTGGCCAAGCACCCTTCCTGACCGTATTCCCAGTATTGGAACGCTGAAAGCAGATCCAATCAACTCACATTTCTGAGCGTTAGGTACTAGACTAATAGGCACATTGATTGTGGATTGTGAAGGTGGTGTGGTCCACTTGATGGTTTAAGCATTTTGTCACAAGCTCAAAATCCACAGGGAAACAAGGACTGTGTTCCTGCTCAGTAAACCCTTGTGTAAATCTGGCACACACTGATGCTAGTGATGATGACTGGAAGGGTGTGATTTGGGCCAGAGGATTATGGCAAATACATGTAAAGGGAAGGAAGAGTGGGGAAAGGAGGACAGAAGGAGTATGGCTTTAGTTTAGAATAGGAAAACAAGTCTAATCATAATTATTTTGTAATGCAAAGCCCCAGGTAATGCGAAGTACCAGGCACTTGGAAAATGATTAAAAGTAGCATTGAATTTATGTTGATGTGTCTTACATCAGAAAATACAGGGAAAAGGTGGTTGGTTTGAAAACGAAGAGTATAAGGCCTCCTGGTAATTTTTATTTTTTTAAGAAGAGCATGGTTTCTAAATGGAAAAGAATAGGCTATCAGCAAATGCACAGTGTGCACCAGCAAGCACGCTGACCTTCTGAGCATGAAACCGACTCCACTGTTATCTTGCATATAGAGACGATTGATCGCTGAGTCCTGGGTGCTGACATTCTGGATGTGATACTTCTGACGTTTGTATATGCCACTTATTGACTACAATGGAAAAATCAGATAGAGTTAAAGGGCAGAATAGCCTCATCTTAACTCAAAACCTGCTAAGTTGTTTTGTAATTTGACTTATAAAATTGCCACCTCCACCTGAAGTGTATAAACAAGTTCTGTTTTCATGGATACCTCCTATAATCTGAAATAATACATATTTTGTTTTTCAAACCAATTGCACTGCTGTTGCACCAGGTTTGCTTGGGTGCCTGATGCATTTTTGTGGTGTCTGTTTGCCTGAATTAATGGTCTGTTCTTAAACATTTTCCATGGTTCTTCAGTGTTAACAAGCAAGGGAAAGACACTGGACCGTGAAATTCAGACCCTCTCGAGTTACCTACACTGGGAACTCTTGAGTTATTCATGTTTTCTAAAGTTCATTCCTGTAATCTGCCAGTTTTTTCTGTCTCCTGTTCTTCCTTTCTTCCTTCTTTATTTTTTGGGGGGGGCAGTTTCTTCATTTATAAGGGAGAGGTAGGTCTTGGGACAGGGTGTCAAACTTGCAGTCTTCCTGTCACAACTTCCTAAGTGCTGGTATACAGAAGTGTGCCCTGTGTCCAGCTTTGTGAGAGTATTGACTTGATGTATTATGGTTCTGGAAACGGAACCAAAGCCTTGTTGATGCTTGCTAGGCAAGTGCCTTCCAGTGGGCCATGTCTCAGTCTCCAGCCTTCTCTTGTGGCTCATTGTCTCTAGTTTTCAACTCTACCCATTTGTACTGGTCACTCCATCTGAACCACACTGCGCTGGTTGGTGCCTCTTGCTTTTCATCCGTCCCTCTAGTAGTGCCTCCTGCCTGCGCTCTAATCTCAGTGTCTCATGTCACCACAGCATTGCTGCTGGCCTGAGTTTTCCTAAGCAGACTCTTGCTTACCTCATTGGTGAAATTATACAATGGTTATTCTCTGCCTTCAGAGTAGAGCTTAAACTCCCAAGTGACAAGCAGCCCCCACAGTGGCATAGTCTCTTGGAATGATGGATATTGCATTCTGGGTAAAGCCACAGGAACCCACAGACTTCTGTAATGTAGCCCCTCCTTATTTTAATTTATTGCTTTATACTTAAAAATATATCATTTATTGAGCATTTGTACATTTCATACAACAGTTCCTAACAAGTTTAGGCCCCCCCATTCCATGCCTCTAATCCCCCATCAGAACTCATGCATTATACCCAGAAGTAATCATTCTCCAGTAGGGGTCAGTCTAGGGCTGGCTCACCACCCATTTCTCTTTCTCCAGTCTGGCACCGTGTCTAAGTTGGCATTGGTCCTGTGCCTGCTTCCAACATTGCCACAAGTTTACCTGTGCAGGCTTCCAGTAGTCTGAAAGCCTGTGCTTCCCTACAGCCTGGATCTTTCAGTCTTTCTGCCCCCTTTTCTGCAATAATCCCTGAGCTATGGTTTGGTGAAATTTAATATATGAGTCTCGTCTAGGGACACACATTCCGGAGGCTCCCATTCTTTGAAACTTGGTCAGTTGTAGCCTTCTGTGCACGTTGCACTCTACTGTATGAGGAGGCTTCACTGATGGGAGCTGAGGGAAGCACTCATGTTCTCTCTGCCACTCATTCTGCTGTGTCTGAGTCTTAGGTGTGGAGGCTCAACTGTAGATGTGTCTCCTAGGACTGGGCCTCTTTCAGATGTGTATTTTCTGCGTCTGGCCAGTTGTGGGATTCTGCAGTAGCCTCCATCTGTTCCAAAGAGAAGCTTCTTTGATGAGTGATATACCGTATGCTTTTCTATAAATATAAGATTCCATACTTAGCATATGGTAAGAAATTTCATTTGTCTGAAGATATGATAGAGATAGGGTTTTCTCTAGGATCTATGTCCTCTCCAGCCCTGTGCATTTGGCTGAGTTTATGGTGCCATACATGAGAGAGTTTTAAGTCCAATTAGATAGATGTTGATTAGCCCCCAGATAACCATGCCACTACTGCAACAATAGAGGTAGTTTGCTGTGCGGGTCATTATGGTTATTAGGCTTCAGGACTGGATTGGACCACTGACTGATTTTCTCCCTTAGCAGTGCTCATATTATCTAGCATCATGAGTGCTAAGCTTCAGGTAGAAGGCTCCCAGGTCAGTTCCTGCTTCATCACTCCAAGTTGTTTCTGAAGCATGTCCTGTCTTGAGCAGAAGGTCTTATTTTCTGGTTCTGAGACATAATCAAGAGCTTTGTCGATAGCCTGTGTTATTCCGAGAGTCTCTTGGATCATTCTCAACAACCACTCAAAGCAGGTGTCTTCAGACTGGCACTGTGTTCCTTGCCATACAACCCCCAGGTACACCTGCACATTAATGTTCAGGCAATGTATGTGCATTTCTCATGGGGTCTCAGGGGCATCGCATTACCCTCTGAGTTCCCTAGCCACCCAAGATCCAGCCGTGTCTATTCTTTCTTCTTCCCTTCCCCCTTCTTCCACAGCCCCAGTACTCCCATTGACCCCACCCTCCCCCTCTCCTGAGTTCCACTTTTATAAAAGTAGCTTCTATCTCCCAAGGGGCATGTGGTATAAGGGAGAGAAGGTTCCAAATTTCTCATCTTGAAGAGAGAGAATGCAGAATGTTGACTTTAGAGTGATTCAGTAGTTAAACACTATATAAAATCAATTCTCAGTCATTGCCATGTAAATATCAGAATTTGTGAATGACATATAAAGAATGTACCATGTGTACATTCTTTGTGCTGTGGCATATTATTGGTTTTTAATGCTATATGTTTTTGAAACAGGGTCTCCCTTTAGTCCCAGCTGGCCTGGAGCTCGCTATATAGACCAGGCTGGCCTTGAATTCACAGAGATCCGGCTGCCTCTGCCTCCCGAGTGCTGGGATTAAAGGGATGCACCACCATGCCTAGCCTAATATGGTTCTTAGCCGCCATGCGGGTGTTGGGATTCAAACTTGTATCCCCTGCAAGAACATTCAGTGTTCTTAACCACTGAGCCA
Organism: Rhizomys pruinosus; assembly: GCA_009823505.1. Taxonomy (NCBI): domain Eukaryota; kingdom Metazoa; phylum Chordata; class Mammalia; order Rodentia; family Spalacidae; genus Rhizomys; species Rhizomys pruinosus. The sequence continues at coordinate 2,888,991 of VZQC01003508.1, forward strand.
TCTCTCTAGCACTTTAGTCCCGTTTTTAACACCTTCAGTCGACTCTTTTTTAAAATCTGTGTGTGTGTGTGTGTGTGTGTGTGTGTGTGTGTGTGTGTGTGTGATATATGGTAAATACATACATAGCCCATGGCCTTGGGGAATCCACATGTCCATATGAGGACACGAGGTAATAGGGGGACATTGGGTGTCCTGTTCTATCACTCTCAGTTTCATACCTTTGAGACACAGTCTCTCAACAGCTAGGATTGTGGCCTGTGGCCAGGAAACCACGGTGGTCCTCCTTTCTCTTCCCCACCATAGTGCTAGGGTTCCAGGCCACACTGTCATGTCTGACTTTTCATGGTACTGTCAGGTTTTTAATTTAGGTCTTCAGGCTTGCACCACAAGTACTTTTACCCACTGAGCCGTCTCCTTAGCTCCTTCATTTGAGTCCTTGTGAATATTCCAAAACTGTTTATTGTGGTGGATAATTTTGATTGTGGACCAGATTGGATTAAGAAAGACCTAAGGCTTTTGTAAGGCACAGCTTTGTGTGTCTGTGAGGGTGTTTCCTGGGTAGATTAGAGAAAAGACCTGCCCTTAATGGGTGGGGTCCAAACCTGAATATAAAGGGAGAAGGGAGGAAGCCAGCTAAACACTGGCATTCCACTATCTCTGCTTCTCACTTGTGGAGATGTGAGCAAGACACAAGGACAGACCCTGATCCCACTCATGCCTCTCCAACATGACTCTATCTCCTGAACTGCGTTGCTCCATGTCAGGTGTTTGGTGATAGCATCAAGAAAATAACTATTAGGTTATATCTTTCTTTCTTTGGCATTTTTGATGATGGCTTTTTTCTTGTTGTTCAGAGCATAATTAGGGACCATGCTTTCATTCCAATGGCAGTTTCTGGCAAAGTGAGAGTTACATGGGTGTTTTCTTTATTTTTCTGGAAATGCACAGCTATGAAATAAATAAATAATATGAAAAGGTGAGCTTTTTATAGAATGCAGTCTGCCAAATAATTTGTATGTATGATCATTTTCAGAGTCATCTGACAGTAAGGCATGGGAGCAGGAGGAGGAGTAGGCTGATTCTACACTATGTCAGAAATGGGTCTCCTTGGTGATATCAATGAGGTATTGGGAGCTCATTTTAGGACCAAAATCTAAATTAAAAGGGAAGGTGGGTATTGTGGAGTAGAGGCTGTTGAGAAATCTCATTTTCAGGAAGTTAAAAAAAAAAAAGAAAATCACAAAGGCAATTTAGTTTATTTTTTAAACATTCCCTGTAGTGCTGTGAAGCCCAAATAGCAGCTCTGAGATAGTTCATAAAAAGCAGAATGCAAAGTGGAGGAGGGTGAACTGGATGGAAACAAATAGAAAACCGTCCAATTTAATTGACCAAGCTGATTAAAATGAAAAACAGAAAACACCTCCCCAACTGAAAAACAAACGTTGGATATGAAAAGTCACTTCTTTTGCAAATTCCTCTTGGAATGTTTGTAACCCATGAAACTACCTGTGTGATTTAAACAATAAAACCAGAAATGAAAAGCTCAACCTTGTTAATGCAATTGCCTGGTCAACTGAAGTGCAGGTGACATGTCAATGCGATGTGGTTTCATTACATTGCCCTCGGTGGGTGCAGTACCTCCAGTTCTGACATAAGCTCATTGCGCCTGATTGATTCTGTAAAAATCAAGTTGATGTCTGAAACATCCAGGCAAGGGTAGCCATGAATGTAAAATGTGGTGTGAGACAGTCACTTAGTCTGCAAGTCATCAAAGAATGAATTGTTTTCTAGTCTATGTATTATTTTAAGGAACAAAAACATAAAGAATATAAGATAATTTGTTTACTAGTGTAAAAGGACAAGAATAATAGAAGTTTTCCATATTTGGGACCATGTGTTTGTTTAATGAAAATGGCTCATTTTCTTCTGCTTATAAACATCATATAGATAGTAGGCTAGCCTAGATTATGTTAAAAGGATAGGCTAGATTATTTTAAAGGAACAAACAGCCTGGAGATTTTACTGCCTTAAAGCAACAAACATCTAGTTTAAAAGCTGTGTGGTTGTCATATCTGCTGAGTGCTCTATTTTATGACACTGCAAATAGAGGGGGGGGCACTAGGTAGTCACTCTCTGAAACTTTGTGAACCGTTATGGCAGGAGGAGGCAGGATGCAGTCTAGAAAAATGCAATACATGACATTCAATAGTCTAAACTGGAAATAAATGGCACTCTTGGTAGGCCCAGTGGATGGACCCACAAGGAAAACATTTGGATACAGACTCTATAACCTGCAGTATATATTAGCACATTAAATTGAGCAGGAGCTGTGGAGGGAGGGGCAGCTAGTGGAAGGGATCTAAATACCATCAAACTATATAGCATGAAAATAATAAAAATTCAATAAACAGACAAAAGAAGTCATGTTGACAGGTCCCACCAAACTGTAAAGAAGAGTCAAAACATGCAAACATTCCTGCAATTCAGAAAACCAGAAATGTGTTTATGAAAAGCCTCATGCAGAAAATCAGAACAGTCTACAAATCTGTAAGAACAGTTTCCATCACAAAAAATCCAAGCAACAGCAGATGAACTGCTTTCCAGGTAGTCAGGTGTATGTGCCTGAATACAGACAGTAAAAAAGAAGCTGCGTGATCTGTTTCTCTACTCAATATTGTCTCATGAAGATTCTCCCATTGAAAAGAAGTCTACATAGTGAGTTCCAGGCCAGCTGGGGCTACAGGGAGATTCTGTCTCAAAAAGAAAAAAAATAAAAGAATAGGTATTGTTTCTTTTGGATGGCTGTATTGCATTCCACTGAGCAAACATGCCACAACTGAACTTATTGATTAATCATTATAAACAAAGTTGCAAATAAAGTCTGTACCTCTTGATAGTAATGTGGTTATTTGAATGAGAAATCTCCCCCATAGATTCAGGTTTTTGTCCATGTGGTCCTCAGTTTGTGACTCTGTTTAGGGAGGCCAAATAAAAGGCTTTCATCTGTAAGTTGCTTTTGGTCATGGTATTTACATTTGTCACAAAGCAGTAACTAATGCAAGTAGTAATGATTATTTTACTAGCGTTATAGTAACAATAAAGGCCCATTAAAAGAAAACTTCTGGGGCTAGAGAGATGGCTTAGAGGTTAAGACTTTTCTTGCAGAGGACCAGGGTTTGATCCCCAGCACCCACATGGCAGCTGAAACCGTCTTTAACTCCAGTTCCAGGGGAATCCGACACCCTCTTCTCACCTCCATGGCATTGCAAGACACCAAGACATGGGTGCACAGACCTATATGCAGACAGTACATTCATACACATAAAAAAAATAAATAAAAATAACTTCTGGTCAAAAGAATAGAATCTGTGGCCTGGTAGACTTAACACTCCAGTTGGGCTGGGTTCATTACTTGACCAAGAGCCTACCCTAGGAAGTTAGGTTCTCCTTAAGCCATCCTAAAGAGATAGCAGAACTATTGGTTCCTAATGAGATAATGTGCATTTTCTGCTGAGAATCTGGGGCCCTCTCTTGCATGTCAGGTCCTAGTCATAGCCTCTTAAGTCTACCTGAAGAATTCAGAAAAGCTTTACCTCTTCTTTCCATCTTTTTTCTAAGCATGTTTTTCCTAACATTTTGGGCCCCCCAACGTCTTGGATTCCTTACTCTTTCTCTAAACCTCCCCTTCTCCACCCAGGGTTTCCAGTTCATGAGCATCTGACCCTCCATGTCAGCTTCATGGCATGGCTTCTTTCCTTCTCTCTACGCTCCTCCTCCTGGAAGGCACTGTTATCTACATTTTGCCAGTCCTAGGAACTTTTCTTTTGAACTCTAAGAAAATTATCTTCTAGTTTTCTGTTTAGTCCATTCTTAAATTCTTTTTATTAATGAAAGTAAGAACCCTAAGAGAGGACTCCAACTTCCCCTTTAACTCTAGAACTAATGGGATTCTATATATAAGTATGTTTAGTTCTTGTAAAAATTGTAACATTATTTTATACATAGCAACAGCAACAACAGACCTGACCCAGACAGCTTAGGTGAGGAAGGCTGTATTGTGGCTCACAGTTCCAGGGGAGGAGGATGAGGGCAGGGAAGATCAGGCCACAGGCGTGAGGTGGCTTATCCCATCAACTCCACAATCAGGAACTAGAGAGAGATGAATGCTTATGCTCGTCTGGTTTGCTCATTTTTATTCAGTCCAGGACCCCAGACCACAGAATGGCACCACTGACAGTTAAGACAGGTCTTTCCAAATGAACGAACCTAATCTAGATGATCCCTTCTAGGCACACATAAAGGCTAACCTAATTTGAATAATCCTCAGTGCTTGCCTGTAAGTGTCTCCTAGGTGATTCGAGATCCCATCAAGTTGGCAATATTAAGCCTCACATAGACTACTGCTAGAGAAAATGAAGCTTTTATTTGTTTATACCTTTGCTGACCTTGAATAGATTAAACATTTGCCATTTTAAAAAATTAACAGTACCTAACTTTCACCTTCATTATTGCTTAGATGGCTTCTCATAAATTAGCTTTCCGTTTCTGTTAGTCTCCTAATTCAGGGACATGGGTTATTTTTATTTTCAAATGGCAAATTCTTACATTAGTTTAGGATACTTTTGTGTGTTAGATATAAACTGGATAATTCATTCAGTGTACACTAACACAGTCTGAAATTCAGTTCTCTGTTTCTGAAATCCCATAGCAAGTGAAACATGATTCTATTAATTATTTTTTGAATATTTTTTACTTTATTTGTGCAAGTTTGCATGTAGATGACTGCACCCGTGTCATGAGTGCAATGCCCATGGAGGTCAGAAGAGGGTGTCAGATACACTATAACTGGAGTTACCCACCATGTAGATGCTGGGAATCGAACTAGGGTCCTCTGCAAGAACAGTCAGTACTCTTAACCACTGAGCCATCGCTCTAGCCCACCTATTAATTCTCTTTTAGCACCTAAATTATGATCTAAGATTTTACCATACACATAAGTATATTCTAACAGAGTAGCCCATAAAAATACATAAAATATTAATCTCTATTCCCTTGCCTTCTGTTTATTTTTTTATGTGTATGAATGTTCTGTCTGCATGTAGGTTTGTGCACCCATGTCGTGCAATGCTGTGGAGGTCAGAAGAGGGTCTCGGATTCCCCTGGAACTGGAGTTAAAGACGGCTCTTAGCCGCCATGTGGGTGCTGGGGATCGAACCTGGGTCCTCTACAAGAGCAGTTGGCTCTCTTAACTGCTAGGCCATCCCTCCAGCCCCTTCCCTTGCCTTCTGATTTCTCCCAGCCTAAGAGCTCCATTGAACCTTCTACTCTTTTTTAATAATGAAATCATCATATTAATGTCAAGAGAAATACCTTTGTCTCATCAATCTTGAGCTTGGAAATTTCTCTGCTGTTTTTTTCCTTAATTGTTGAGCACATTAGCTAACTAAATGGAATTGCATTTTTAGTTCTACAATTTGGAGACCAGATCTGTTGCATACTTAAATCACCTTGCCTGGTTATGAATAGGTAGCACTACACTTTTAATCCCAGCACTCTCAAGACAGAAGCACAAGGACTCTGTGAGCTTCAGACTGGCCAGGGTGACAGGGTGAGACAGTGTCTCTAGCAATACATACATACATATATACAGCATGGCAGTGGGTTCTGTTTGTCCTGGGAAAGCACATGAAGCAAGCACTGGAAGTAGCAGCGTTCGATCTTTCCAAGAGAGCCTAACATTGCTGCACAGAGAATTTCTGTTAGGAGCTGGTAATGACAGGCTTCCTTGTAGCACTATTCCTAATCATTATTTTGGAGAGAATAGCAGAGGTTATGTGAACTCTTGTCTAAAATTAAAAGCTTTCTCTGAACCACTGCTGATGTGGGAAAACTATGCCTAGAGGAGTGGAAGGTGGTCTGGAGAGGGGGCTCAGCAGCTAAGAGCACTGGCTGCTCTTGGAGAGGACTAGAATTCAGTCCCTAACACTCACAACTGTGGCTAACAACTGTCAGTCAATAACTCCAGTTCCAAGGGATCCAGTGCTCTCTTCTGGCCTAAATGAGTATTGCACATGTGTGGTATACTTAACATTCATGCAAGCAAAACATTCATACATGGAAAATAAAAATATTTTTTAAAAGACTGTAAAATTTGAATCTGGTTGTTTGGAAGGTGTATTATTATATTAAGTAAGATATTTTATTCTTTCACGGTTACTTTGCATGTGTCGGCCAAAAAGGAAGTTGTTTGGAGTGTGTGGTCATCAAAGGGATGGAAGATGAAGGAATGTAGAGCCCTTCTCCCTTTAAGTGATGTTAACTCTGTTACCTGCCTTCAGTGCAGGTGCACTTTGCTGATTTCATTGTGATAATGCTGTTAGCTGGCCTCTGATGGTTGCCTTCTGGAATTAGAACAAATTCATAATTATGCTAATTCAGCCTTTGCCACCCAGTTTGTGAAGCCGAGCTAACCCATACGTGTCCCTGCATTTCCTGTGTAGATCTTCCGTGATTAGCCTTTCACTGTGGATGACAGAAACAGTTTTTGTCTTCACCCTTCTCCAGTGGTGTGCACCCATGTATATGGAGTGACACCTGCTTATACGCCATTGTTTGCAACTTTTTATCAATTTTATACAAAAACAGTTTTTGTATACATATTTAGAATCCTCATGATGCAGTCTATAGTAAGATGTCTGTGTTCTGAGCCTGTGAGTTCATGTTGGATAACAAGGACCATGTTGGATAACAAGGAAACGGGACCTGTTCATCACTATACTCTTACCACCTTAAAACCTGTTGTCAAACTTGAGACTTTGAGGGGGGATTTAGGTACAGGAATAGGCCCTTTGCCTATGAAGCCCCACTCCATGTGACCTTATTAGTTCTCTCCACAATGAAATAATACTGTACCATGAATGGTGTGTCATGCTATGTATCAGTTACTTTTCTTGTCATTGTGACAAAATGCCCGCTAAAACCCTGGCGGGAAGTTTCAGCTGGTAGGGGAGACAGTGGGACTTGCTTGGGCACAGGCGGCAGAAGCTTACAGGGCAGTTTGTGCATACTTTAGCAGATCAGGAAGCCGCATGTTCAGCTCAAGTGAGACCAGGTTGTTCCACTCAAATGCCCTACGGCTACCAGCTAGGCACCATATTCAGAAGGTTTCACAGCCCCTCAGAACAGTACCTCCAGCTAGTGACTGATCGTTCACACCAAGAACCTGTGGGGAACAAACATGAGGGACATCACACTTTCAAAGCAGAGCACTGAGGAGACAGAGCTTAGCAGCTCCCTGAGGGAGGGGAGGGGTACAATCAGAGATGCAGAACCAAACTTATCTCCTCTGCATACAGATGACAACAGACACAAATAGCCTTAGGAAAGAGCAAGATCTACTACCCTGGACAGCACAGCTGAAAGCAATGGTGGCCTGGGGTTCTCTTATAAAGAAAGGATCTCTTGATCTTGTATTTATAGTGCATCTGTTTGATGTTCTCTTTTCCTCTGATTGTCATTCTTGTGAACAATTTACATTAAATATGTTCCATTCCCCACTCATGACAATGTCACCATCTCGGTAAACAATGGATGAAGATGTTCCCTTTCTCAGCCACTATTTGCTTGTCAACATAGATCTTAAAAATAGCAGAAATTAATGCCCCACTTGCTTTTATACCTGAAATGGAGGAAGGAGAGGAGCGCTGATTTGACAAGAGTCATAGCACTCAGAACACAGAGTTGCACAGTCAGGATCTGGGCTTCTGTGGAGTGTCCTGCCTGTCCCTTTACTGAGCATCCCATATGTGGAAAAGTGAGACTCTGACTGTGCTCAGGGGGTCTAAGTCACTTGTCTGGTGCTGATGAAGTGGCTCACAATGCAGGCACATCCCCACTTCCGTTCGTGATGCATAATCAGATAAGTGGAGCTAAATGGAAGAAACTGCAAGGTAGGTGACTTTAAAATCAATCCATACAGCCTGAGAGGGAAAGCAGAGAGAGGGCAACATGATAGCACGGTGGGAAACAACTTGGAGGAGAGCTGTCAAGGAGATAGGAGAACAGGTGCTGTCTAACCACAAGTGACAGAGCAAGGGATGGCCTCAGCTAATGTTAGAGGACGTTATGACCCATGGTGAGCCCAGGACTGTCACTCCTGCGTTAGCTGAGTCCCAGCTAAGATGCTGGGGAATCTTAGATCATAGGGAATATTTGGAGACAGTACTTCAGTAAGGGGCCTAAGAAAATGGCAAATTTGTCATGGTAGACAAAGCATCAGAGGTTCCTAATCCTCAGGCATGTAGCCTTTGGCAAGCCAGAGAAGCTATGACTTCTTTGTTTACTTTGTTTACAAAGAAGAAAGATCTTATTTGTTTACACTGGGGTTGTTGGGGGGATCAAGCAGGATAATCATGAGATTGCAAGGACAGCAGTAATAAACACTTCTGTGGTTCCACCCCCTCTTCTTCATGGCCACAGATGGCTCCCACAATCTTCAGAAGCCCATTCTTGTTCCATGACAAGTGACAGATCAGAAACACCTTTCTTTTCTCAGAAAAGCACCTGTGTTCTTATTCATTACCCATTAACTTAGATGCAGTTGCTCTACCTAACGTAGTTTAAGATTGTGGACTGGACGATCATAGCAGAATTTCATGAGCTACTTGCTGCATACCTTTCTATACATTCAAGTTTGAGATGGCTAATGTAGTATTTCTTGACACATGTTAGATTGAGCAATATTTTTTGCCAAAATAACTCAGGGGACTTTCTGAATAGCCTGACATGTTCATGTATCATGGGTGGAATATGTATATTCAAATGAGACTTTTCTTTTTTGTTTTTCCTTTTTTTTTTTTTTTGCTTTTTTACCTTTTATTTTGTGACATTTTCATAGATATACAACATGTTGTGAATGTATTCACTCTGCATTACCCTCTTTTCTCCCTCTCCCTTTTCCACTGAATCTCTTCTTCCCAACTGTCCCATTGAAGAAAATGGCACTGACCCTATATTAGCCATTAATAATAGTTCAATATCTCCTCAGGAAGTGGTAGGGTTCATGGGAACTTCGTCTCTCCAAGATAGACTGCTGAAGGTGCCCATGCTACTGTGAACTCAGCTTGGCAATGGTCATATCATTCCTGGATGGCATTGTTTCATAGCGCTCTCCTCGTCTTCTGGTTCTCATAATGCTGGGGGAGACATGGCAGCAGGAAGAGACTGGTGCAGAAAGCCAAGTGATCTCAGCTTCAAGCAGGCACAGGAAACAGAGAGCCTGGAAATCTGGCAAGTCTCACGAACTCTCAAAGCCTGCCTTCCATGACAAGTCTCAAGAACTCTCAAAGCCTGCCTTCAGTGACATGCATCTTCCAGCAAAGCTGCACCTCCTAAAACCTCCCAAATCAGCTCCACCAATTGCAGACACAATGTCTCAATACTCAGAGCCCCTTGGGGACATTTCCATTTAAAAGACCACAGGTCCCTGCATTCCAAGTTTCTTATTTCTATTTTTATTATAAATTAGCAGACTTCTATATTGGTTTTCATGCATTATTATATATTATTATTATAACCTTCTCCCATCCCAACATACAACCCCATCCTCCCATCCCAACTCTGCATAAACCTTTTTACACTAGTATTCCTTCCCTCTACTTTCATATGGCCTCTATTTTACTATCTCCACCAATTAGTGCACTCCCTTCCCTTGATTCTTTTCTTCCTGGCCTCTACTGACACTGATTCCAATTTAATTACAGAAATCTTTAAATTTAAATAAGATTTGCATTTAAGAGAGAATTTGTCTGTATAGGCCTGGGTTACCTCACTCAATATAATATCTTCCAGTTCCATCCATTTTCCTGCAAATTTCATGATTTAATTTTTCATGGCAGAATGAAATTCCATTATCCACTTGCGAATTGATGGCCATCTAGCCTGATTCCATTTCCTAGCTATTGTGGATAGAGCCACAATGAACATGATATGTAGGTAACCCTCCCTCCATGAGAAACACTGTGCTAATTGTTGCCTTTACTACGTTTAAAAAATATTCCTTAAGACCGATGATAAGAGCCAAAAATTATTCCTTAGGAATGATGATAAGAGCACAAAATGCATTTTCAAAGTTATCTTTACTGGTGAAAACCCACCATATTTTACTGTAATTTTGAAAAAAGCCTAGAATCATCTCAAACAAATTTGGTGAATGGCAAAACAACTGAGTGAAGTGGTAAAAATCAAGGCTCAGACACCAGCTTGAATTGAGTTTCTGGCCCTATCACTTTAGTCAAAGACCTGAAATCTTGGCTTCTTTAAATGCAAAATAGATGTGAAAAATGATCCAACCATAGAGAGGATTTAAAAGTTTAGTTAACACATGTATGGGGCCAGACAAGTGGCACAAGCCTGCAAGCCTGACACTTGGTAAACAGAAGATTTGAGAATACAGGGCCAGCTTGGGCTACATAGTAGCAATGGCAGAACACTTGCCCAGCGTGTGTAAGGCCCTGGGTTTGACCTCCAGCATCGTGCATACATGTGCACACACATCCCAAATGAATGGTACATGAAAGAGTTGTACATGAAAGTGCTCAAGCAATGCTAAATCTCCTTGGCATCAGGCTTAGAAATATCCATTTGACCAAATTCACAATGTGACTTGAAGTGCATTTGTTGACTAGACCATTTTCCTAGGGTGGAAAAATACTGCTGCTTCCTCTTGGCTTCCATAGTTCCTTCCTGTGCTCTGCTGGTCCCTCTGTCTCCACCCTCTGTCCCTGTGGACATCTTAGCTTAGCTGCTCAGGAGCTACGATACCTTTCCTTCCCTGTTTTCTCAAGGAAATTCATTCATACTTAGTAATTGTAACATGGTGAACTCATAGGCAGTTTGGGAAATGGGTTAGGAAGGGGCTGCTCCGGCCTTTCGGTATTTCGCCAGCTCTATCCCACACACATCTCTATAGCCCTACCTCTCTATCCTGAAGCACAGTCCAGTTCTATCCCACACACATCTACATAGCCCTACCTCTCTATCCTGAAGCACAGTCCAGTTCTATCCCACACACATCCACATAGCCCTACCTCTCTATCCTGAAGCACAGTCCAGTCCTATCCCAGATTCATCTACATAGCCCTACCTCTCTATCCTGAAGCACAGTCCAGTTGTGCCTTCCTGAGCCATCTCAGACTACTTTGAGAAAAGCATATATTATGCTTTGAAACTCGTCCATTGAGTAAATAGATGAAATACAATATGAAGGTCCATGCAGCCATCTTAAAATACTAGTGACTTCCAAAAGATTTTGGGGAATAACCATACCACAAATGTCCCCCTTCTAGGCTCTATCTCTGCTCATCTCTGGGACCTAAAAATAATATTCCTTTCTCTTCAACAAAAATAAGCTTATTGAAATCATTTGGGGAGGAGCTCAGCAGTGAGTAGAGCCGAAAGAAAATGCTCACAGGTGATGAAACTTCAAAAGTCATACTTAACCAATTATGCCTGTGATAGATATGAGCAACTCCATTCAACACTGGTCTGACCATTCCTGAATGAGGATCTGGAGCTGAGGGACGAGAGCACTTGGGGGACATCAGGGAATGGTATTCATGGGAATTTTATTCGGGACAAGAAGGTAGGTTTCTAGGTTGACACTGTCTGGAGTTTAAAGGTCAAAGGGCTCTGGGTCCTGCATGGGAAGTGCTGCCTTCATTTGCTTTCTCTTTTTTCTCCACTGGGTGTCTTTTTGTTTTCATTTTCATGTATAACCACCACTCTCTCTTCCTGCTCTCATAGAATATTAAGAAATGAGAACACTGACATGCTCGCCAAGGACAGTAAACACTTAGTTGAAGGCTTGTGCATATACATACATTGATGTATTTGATGGTAGGTCAGAATGAGTGACATCTTACAGTGGTGGGAAGTATTTGCAGGCAAACCTGGTGTCAGGTAAAATAATCTCCCACAGAGTATCCTTCCTCCCTACTTCCAAGGATTTCCCTCTCCAGCTGATTATCTCCTAGTGCCTGCTGGAGAGGAAAGTCTTTCTGCTCCTCAGCTGCATAGCAGCAGTGGGTCGGGAGCCCACTCCCAGGCAGCAAATCTAATTTTCTTCAGTGCTCTGTGTTTCCAGATTCATTTATAAACTGGAAAAATCCACAACTTGCAAAGCATCTGTACCAGCACTGTACTAATGAACATGGGCATCCTGCACACCTGTAGGTCCATCACCTTCAAGTAACTATTTTCCTCACATATTTCTAAATAAAGCTAGCTATCTGAGCCAAGTGAGTAGAAATCAGATGAAAAATCTACAGGGTGAAAGCTGCTGACAGCCTTCAGAAATGGAAAAGTTGACCTGCTAGCAGGAGGTCATCTGGATCAGTGATGCAAATGTCCCTTAGCTTCCAGCTGTCAGTACATCGATCCCATAATGCTAATTGAAGAATTTGTACCCCTTGTTTTAAGAGCATCAGTAGGAATTACCAGTGCCGACAACTTCTCATGAAGTACTTTCTGAACTCAGCATGTGTGCACACCCTCATATTTGAACAGTACTGTGTAGAGGTTTCTACACTCCATGATAATTTCTTCTCACTTCCAGGAAAAAGCAAGACACCCGGGTGCCAGCACATTGGGGAACCCAGTGCAAGGAACAGGAATTGTCTTCAGGGATGGGTGCTGAGTCAGGATGTGGTAACACAGACTAGAGACTAGAGAATCCCAGGGCGGGCATTGTATTGTGGTTCTGTGGAGAGGAGGGGGGATCTGCCTTTTCACATGGCTCCTGTGTCAAGTTCCTGGGCCTGTGCTTTTTCATGGAGATGGAGATGACAGTTGGATCCTGACCAGCAAGGACCCATTTGCACAGATCTCTTGGTCTACATTTCACCTCAGCTACCACTTCCCCATAATTCCTGACACCAAGGCTAAATGCTCTGTAAATCTGGAGACCTCTATAATACATTAAAAGTAAAAAATGTCTTTAAGCAAAAATGAGTTCATTGTCATTTTTCATTATGTTAGCACTATCTTTCTTACAAAGAAAAGCTGATACCTCTATCTAAAGTGAGAAAACAAAAAGAGAAAGTGCCACATTTTTAAAGAAGAATGAGCACGAGCTCATCTCCGTGGAAGTGAAGAATAGTCTCTTGTCTTAATACACAGGCAATGCACGTGTGTGTCTTGCATCCAGTGCCATTATACTAATTTATGTTACCTCCTGAGCACAAAGAACACTGGAATTTGCAACTGCAGCTGAAGAGAATGTGTGTGTGTGAGAGAGCTTGTGTGTCTACCTTATTTATTATACTATTCTACATTAGGAGTACTTAGCTCATCAAAAATGTTTTAAACTTTCTCTAAGTGACAAAAGCATAAATCTAAGTGCAATTTGTCACTTTTATAAGCCTAGAAAATACCAGACCAATTTCCTCATAAAGATCTTGCCGTCCGTTAAATGGATAAGCTATTAGGTTACAAATAAAAGATCCCAGTATTTGGGAAGTGCTAATGTGTCGATTATTTATAGATGTAGTTGGATTGATGGACTTCAGTCATGACATCATAGACAGCCAGCAGAAGAGAAAGTGTGTGGAGACCTAGTGTGTGCATCTGTGGAGCCCATGGCTAAGTCAGGGAGAGTAGCTAGCAGGGCCAGCTTTGGTAGTGGCACAGGTTGTATGCTGAACAGAACAGGATGGGAACACTCTTCCCAGGGACTATAAGGACAGTGGGCTGGGCATGCCAAGCACAGGCAGCTCAGGGTCCTCTGCGTCGCACCTCTAAGAAACTCACACTTGTACATAGACCCTAAGTCTCTCCTCTTTTGCCTATTTTTCATTTTCTGTTTTCAAATAAGCATTGAATTGAAAAAAACATAGCTAAATATAAATTTGGAAACTGCTGTGCGACATGATAAATAAAAGAGATGTTTTAAAGCCAAAGTGGTTTTATTTTTTCAGATTGCAAATGCATTAACTACCAGTAAGAAAAGAAGCACCCCAGGAGAAAACCAGGGAGAACTGAGCCAGGGAAGTATTTTTCACTGGAAAGTCACAATATCTGATCTCTGATGAGGAGGAGTACAGTATAGAGCAGGAAAGGAAACAGCAGGTAAACCAGTTGGTCACAAGGCTCCTATAGAAATTCCAGAGACATTAGAGGAATATAGCCTGTGGTACAGTTCCAGGGGGAACTGAAGAAACTACCAAGTAAAGACTGTGTGAGTGTGTTGGGGGCAGGCAGTAATCTTTGCTTCTTAAAGAGAAAACATCATCTGAGTGTGAGTGTGTCTATGTATGTGTAGTACATATCTATGTGTGTGGTTGTGTTCATGTGGAAGCCAGAGCACAGCCTCAGGTTTCATTCCTCAGGAGACATCCAGGTTTTTTTCTTAGTAGAGAGTCTCTCACTGACTTGGAATTCCCAAGTAGGCCAGGTTGTTTGGCCTTGTGGGAACCTGAGGGAATACTGGATCCCAGTACTTGCACAGTATACACTGCCACACCTGTCTTCTTTTGTGTGTGTGTGTGTGTAGGTTTGGGAATGAACTAAAGTCCTCTTGATTGCAATCAACCACTTACCCACTAAACTATCTTCCCACCCAGGAAAATATTGTATATCATTTAACTAAGTAGTATAGAATACTCACTGTTTAACTGTCATGTATGTCTTAGTGTTATTTCTTTAAGGAACTATATATATATATATATATATATATATATTTATGCTGTATTTACTGGGTGAATTTTTATCATCAAGGTAAAAGAAACTTTCAGCTTATTTATAATTTTTGTCATATCATTCATATTGACCTATTCTCCATCAAAATGTTGGCACAATTGACTTAGTTTATTTCAGATGTGATTCACGTTTTTTATGAAGTTTTGGTCTAGAGTCAGAGCTCTCCTTAGTGACTATGGCTTTGGGTTTCTCAGGGCTGAGTCCTTCAGGAATGCTGATTTGATTCCTATACCCTGGGCCACTACCCATTGTTAGGTTATAAAGGCTGCGAATCCCCCAGATAAAAAGGCACATGAGACTTAGGTCACTCCGGGAACAAGATTTACTTCCATTTGGAACTGCCAGAGCAGGCCACCTGGAGGCACGTGGTGGAACACGAGCAGTGGGGGCAAGATGGCCACTGGGGCCCACCCTTTTATTGCCATGAGGTGGGGCCTCAGGTACATGGGAAGAGGTCAGAAGATTGACAGCCTCTGGAGGAAGTGGACATCTGTGTGTCCCTTGGAATTCTGGGAAGCCCAGACCTAATACCCATGAGGCTCTGCCTACTGTCTGCTCAGTGAGAATGGTTTGCTTATAGATGGACAGTCACAGCTTCCCCAGCCTATATACAAGTGATGTGAGGAGGATATGGAAACAGAGAATGTCAGATAGGAAGAGCTTTCTAAATACTCCCCATAGCAAAACTCAGGAAGTAGCACTTCAAGCAGACAATTTGCAACTGAATTTCTAAGCCTAGAGAGTATAAGGGGAGCCCTCAAATCTGCTTTTACATAGAACAGTTTGTTGCTTCCAATGACTTAAGACTGATGGTGATTTTTAATTTTTTAATTTATTTTCTTTTTTTTATGTGTGTCTGAGTGTTTTGCATGCATGCATGTAAGTGCACCCATGTCATGCATTGCCCTTAGAGCCCAAAAGAGAGTACTAGATCCCCTGGAACTAGAGTTAGCAGTTAGTTATTAGCTACCAAGTGGGGTTCTGGGAACTGAACTTGGGTCCTCTGCAAGAATGACCAGTGATTTTAACTGCTGAGCCATCTCTCCAGCCCAAAGTGATGGTGATTTTTAAAAACTAATTCTGTGCCAGGTGTGGTGTTGCATGACTTCTAATCCGGGCACTAGGGCAAGTAGAAGCAAGTGGATCTCTGTGAGATGTAGGATGGCCTGGTCTACATATTGAGTTTCAGGCACGCTGGGGCTATGGAAGACCCTGTCAAAAACAATAACGACAAAAAACCCCAAGAACCAATTCTGTTTTTCATACAGGAGGCATTGCTCTCAAAGGTTGCTGACAGTGTTCCTTTTATACCAGCTGCCGTCAGAAGGTAACTCCTACATTGAGGGTGGGTCTTCCAGGTCTTGGTGATCCAATCTGAAGATCTCTTTCTCGTTTTAGTTAATCCCAAATCCAGACAAGTTGACACCCAGGATTAACAGAATTAACCATCACAAGTCTACCCCTTGTCAGCTTGACATCCAATAGCATCTCCTTATGCTATGCTTAAATTTCACATGAAAATAATGGCAAGGTCATAAGTACTGTATAAATACCCCACATACAATCACAATATGTTATATATTTTAGAGTAGGTGGTAAGGTCTTTGAGGAATACTTAGTCCTTTAGTGTCTCATAACCAAAATAGGACAACAGTTAACACTTCTCTCAATTGCACATTCCAAAGGGAACAACAAAAATATCTGCTTAATATATATGTGTATATACGTACAAGCATATTCTTAACCAAATAGGATGAAAAGTTCGTATCACTTACAATCCACATTTCTGCAATTGGTCCCGTGGCCTCAGCTGATATTTATGACTACCTTCCTCTACTACCCATTCTGTATTTCTTCCACCATCAGCAAGCACCTTTGCAGGTCTTGGATCTTTCCCTGAAGGGGTGACTCATCCTTTTATCCCTGAAGGTTCTGGGCCATTTGTTTTCCTTGTTGAAGTTTCCCACTGACCTTAATCACGGGACATGGTAGCACCAAAAGGCACACTACAAAATCTCCTGCCTTCCAGACATAATCTTCCTTAACCCCATTGGGGTGAAAAAGTCCAATTTCTCTCTGGTAGTCTTGACCAACTACTCTTCCTAATACTGTTATTCCTTTCTTAGCCTATTGGCTTAAGGGCAATAGAAGCCCAAAGTGGCCAGGCAGAAGTCTTAGCTTCCAGTTCAATGAAGCATTTGTGTCTCCTGGCAAAAGCACTCCCCACTTTGGAACCAAAACTTCTAGGCCAGCAGAGTGCAAAGTCGCAGTTACAAGAAGCAAAAATTTCCCTACTGGGTTACTAGGGGTGATGGTGAGGATTACTTTCAACTCAGCTTCTGTTAAAGAAGAGGATTCCCTTGATTTCTGCCTTACCCATGAAATATAAGACCCAGAAAGAGTAGATATGTTGGGAAAATTGCTTTACCAGCACTCAGTACAGGCTCTGGTACTATACTGTTTGTCATGTTTGTCAAATGAATAGATAAATGACTGTAGCATACACAGTGTTAGTGGGGAATGAAAGATACCATGCCGTAGACAGGTATTCAGATACATTATAAACCTAGTTCCTTTCCCTGCATTGGTCAACAGTGCTGTGCTTCTTGGCTCTGTGTCACTATCAGTTGCTGCCTGCCCAGGCTGGACCATGTTTATGTCCACATGGATTCATGGGGTTGATATGGAGAGTTGGCTTTTACCTCCTGGTCTGTGTAACAGATTTTACAGCTCTTCTTTATGTTATCCTGCAGCTCTCAGATCTCTTCTTTTGGCTTTTTGGTTTTTGTTTTTCTTCTTCAAATTTTCTTCTTCTTGAGTAAACTTTGGGTAGTAATGATTTTTGGTATCTGAACACTCATTAATGGGCTGGTCCTTGGGGAAAAGACTGAAAGACCATAATTAACTTTTCAGCTGATGAATAAGTCCTTTTTAATAGAGAATAACATGTTGTTATTCCAGATTTTTATATGATAGATTCAACTGATTGGTGATAACTTAGAATTCTTAAGACAAAAAAATGAAGCATCGAATGCTAAAACCAACTTGTAACTGTGCTAGTGGTGGCAAAGTGGCAAATGCTCCAGATCCATGGCTTGCGGAGATCTCATTAGCATACTTAAAGCCAGTGCATTCTGTGATAAATTATAGTTCTTGTGCATTGGTTAGATTATTGTGTTTCATGTATGCTACCAACCAGAGCTAAATGTCTTGTACTGCCATCGTGTCACTAGGGAGTAAAGATGTTTATATGTAAAGCAGAGGACAAATGGGGAAGGGACACAGCTTAGTCAGAGAAACCAGCATGCTTGATGACCCAGGTGCTAAGCATGGCGCATTCCCATTGGGGAGCAGGTGTCTCCTTCTGTGTGTGTCTTCCTGGGGTGTGTGAGAAAAGAGAAACCGAATAATAATGAAAGAACTCAAGTGGCATTAGAAAGGGGGAACTAGGTTTGCCCAGAGCACACTAAGAGCTAGCCAACCAGAGGTGAAGTAAATTGTGCTAGGAGGATGGGATCTGTGGGATCCTACAGAAGACAGGGTGTACCCCAACCTACAGCTCAGATGGGCTCTGATGAATCTTTGCAGCAGTAATCCAAATGATCATGCAAATTGTTCTCTAACTCTAAATAATACTGAGGGTTAAATGTATCTTTGCTCAAATCAGTATTAAGCCTTCATACACTTTCATGCCTTTATTAAAATTGTTGAAATAAAAATATATTGACTTCTGCTTTCCTTATTGAGGAAAGCACAAGTCAATAGTATTTTCTCAGCACAGAGTAGCATTCCCACATATGTGTGTTGATTTTCTGTGGTCCATTTTAGACCAGTTTTGAAATATTGTCATCATCATCATCGTCATCATCATCATCATCATCATCATCATCATCATGGAAGATCTAATGAAACCAAATGACCTAATTGTCACTATCTCTGTTCTCTGTTCTATTGCATTTTTGAAAGTGGGTC
This sequence comes from Rhizomys pruinosus, assembly GCA_009823505.1. NCBI lineage: Eukaryota > Metazoa > Chordata > Mammalia > Rodentia > Spalacidae > Rhizomys > Rhizomys pruinosus. The sequence goes on from VZQC01003508.1 coordinate 2,907,717, forward strand.
CAAGTCAGTAGGGTGCTCGTGAGCCTTTTTCTCCTACTTCTGGTTTATTAACTTGGGTGTCCATTTTCTGAATATAATCAGATTTACAGAATAAGCAGATGGGACATGGAATGTAGAGCAGACCTTTTGCTGTAACACTGCGTGCATTATATATCCATTTCTCTCCCACACAGCATGACATCCATCTTCTAGAATAAGAAGAGGATTCTTATTCTTCTGATAAATTGTAAACTTTCTTTTCTTCCTATAGGTGGAATGGCTGAAAAATGAGGAGCCCATTGACTCTGAACAGGACGAGAACATCGACACCAGGGCTGACCATAACCTTATCATCAGGCAAGCCCGACTCTCAGACTCGGGGAATTACACCTGCATGGCAGCCAACATAGTGGCCAAGAGGAGAAGCCTGTCTGCCACTGTGGTGGTCTATGGTAAGACCAGCCCAAAGGCTAGGAAGGGATAGCGTGGGCTAAAAGCAGAAACTCGGGGAGAAATGTACTTCATTAAAACTTTGTATGCTGAGCTGAGCAGCCCCCAGGGTCATCCTCCATGGTTCTGCCCTGCTTCCCCCATTTGGCAAGTGAGAAAGCATCCTCATTACTATTAATGTGTTCGCTGGTCCGTTCAGTCTTGGGTTTCCATGAGATAGTCAATGGCATTTACAATCTCTTAAGAATAATAAAATGGTGTTTATTCTTTTCCACTGTGTTTATCTGCTCCTCACCTCTCCCAACCCCCCTCCAGGTTCCCCCCACCCACTCTTCACACACCCACTAGCAGATCCTCTCTTAGCAGATGAAATCCACCAAAAACAAATGTTTCTGTTTGCTGACTATCTCAGGTATTGTATAAAAGCAGTTCCCAGCTATTTAAGCAAAGGCATTTCTTTCCACAGTAGAAGAGCTCTGGGATTTATTTTTGAAGCTCTTAAAGTAATAAAAATTCAAATGCTGTTATTTTCTTCTTATACTGTGGATGGTCAAGTGCTTAAGAGATCTGCTGATGAATTCTTCCTATCTTTAATAGTTTTCTCCAAACCAAACTCTCTAGGCTCCTTCCTGTTACAGAGGAGCATAAAGTGAGGGGTAGAAAAGGTGAGGACGACTGCTGCATCATAGTGGAACAGCCAGTGTGACTCTGCGTCATCTCCTTGTCCCCAGATGCCTGACTCACAACACCTGGCACAGTGGCTTGCACATAGTAGGCAATCAGTACAAACGTTTCTCCTCTTTTTCTCCCCTCCCCATTTTTGTCTCTCAGTGAATGGAGGCTGGTCTTCCTGGACAGAGTGGTCAGCCTGCAATGTTCGCTGTGGTAGAGGATGGCAGAAACGTTCCCGGACCTGCACCAACCCAGCTCCTCTCAATGGTGGGGCCTTTTGTGAGGGAATGTCAGTGCAGAAAATAACCTGCACTTCTCTTTGTCCTGGTGAGATATACACAAATTCCCTTCTCCTTATAACCCACCGACACTATTATGCTGCTGTGAAGCAAGCAATGGAACATTTCTTCCAAAGTTGCCCTGGTCCTTGGTCCTAGAACACTGTCTCTGTCCATGGTTCTGATATGGAACTCATTGTAATGGCCAGAGCATTGGCAAAATACCTTTGTGGGATGCTTGTGATAGCACTGTGTGAAAGGCCTAAGCTACCACCTTCTGCCTCTGGTCTTCTCACTCTATGGCGTGTATTTGTATCCATGAAGGTTGGTGAGCTGCCTTCCAACACAAAATGCCAGTACCCAAAACTTGACCTTTTATCAGCTTCAGTTTGTTATTTGTTTACAATACAATTGGCAGAAATGATACACTATGCAGTGGTGTGAATTTAACATCTGCCCGGTGCTTGCAATTCTTTCCAAACAGTAAAGGATCTCATTTACTGAATATATCTCCTATCAGTTCTTTTGTTCTTTTCTTCCTGGCTGTAACCCAATTGATACAATGAGAAGTAGATGAAAGGAAGATGGCTTCCTTTATGGAAAGCATATCCTCCCACAGAGAAAGAAGCTGCTCCCATGTCTCACGTGCACCACACAAGTTTAATTCCCAGGACCCTGGACCAGAGCCTCGGGTCTTTAAATTTTCAAATTGATTTTCACTAGAAACTAAGGTGAGACCTGACCAGCTGCGTATTCTCAGAGTTTCATTTTGAATTTGTATTCCATAACATTGATTGAGTGCTTACTATGTGCCAGGTACTGTGCAGGACAATTTCACACATGCATGTCATGTATCTCTCCATCATTTTGTTATCCTCAGTTGACAGACATGGTAAAGTGGGGCCATCTGACTTACCCAGGGTTGCTCAGCAGGAACTGACAGGACCAAGACTAGGACTCAGGCATTTTTGATCCACATTCAGTACTTTTAAATTTTTCCTATTCTTGACTAATTGCTTTAGATTAAAAATTGCAAGATCTTAACCTATATAAGCATGGTGAGAACTATTCCTAGAGGTAATGGGGCAATTGCCTCAAACATCTGGTGTAGTCTCTTGGGCTGATTTTTAATGGAATTAAGTTCAGTCTGATCATTTCTACATACAGCAGCAATCCATGACCCAACAGATTCTATTTATATAGCCCTGCCATCTTGGGGCTTTGGCTGACCTGCTTTACTCTAACACTGTCAGTATATTTGAATTAAACTTTTTTTTATCTTTTAGAACATAAAGACTGTCTACTCTGCCCAGTATTCTAAGCTATAAGCCCACATGGCAGTGAGTTGACTTTCCATTGTACTTCATATAGTTACCTGTCCATCATGGATGCTCTTGGGCTTTCAGACTTGGAAAGAATGGATAATAACCTTATTAGCCAACTCAAAGATATCAGTCACTCAAATGCTTGCCTGAATTCAATCACTAGTCTTACCCTGAAGTAGTTTTAGTTAGACAGAAACTGGAGAGGAAAGATGTTCTTATCTCTCAATTTGTTTTTATTGGGGTGGTAGTTTGTTAAAATGTGGGTGAGCTGCCTAGCAGCTACTAATTCCTGATAATGTGTTTTCCTTTGAAGTGGATGGAAGCTGGGAAGTGTGGAGCGAATGGTCAGTCTGCAGCCCAGAGTGTGAGCATCTCCGTATCCGGGAGTGCACAGCTCCACCGCCCAGAAACGGGGGCAAGTTCTGTGAAGGCCTCAGCCAGGAATCTGAGAACTGCACGGATGGTCTCTGCATTCTAGGTAACATGATCTGTTTGGCATTTGCAATATTTGTGTGTAATGCCCATGTATTTATACATTTCAAGAATAATGGCCCGATTTTACCTGGCTTTAATCACACAGCACAAAGCCCGATCAGCAGGAATAAGGAGGAAGTACATGGAGAGTGCTGAAAAGTGCATGGGTGCCTTTTTAATACATGTGGAGTGATTTATTTTTAGTTATTTTTACTTTGTGTGGTACTGCAGATGGAACCCAGGGCCTTGCAATCAAGGCAAGTACTCTGTCACTGACCTACATCCCCAGCCCAGCTGGAGTGATTTTTAAATTTTATTTTATTTTTTAATACTGTATTGCAATCTGATCAGCATATATTTCCAGATACAACTTTTAGAAGCTACTACTATTAAGTTTAATGAAATTCTGATACAGTTTACTGATATTTGTATTGCCAAAGAATTCTATAGAACTTGAAGGCATTTTAATAGATCTTTGGAGGCCAGTGTTCTTTGGCCGAGAAGATGCATTGTAACTCTGTGTGACAAATGGCAGAGGGACGGAGAGTGACTGCTCCCATGGGGTGGGTTTGTCTCGCATTGGTTTGACAGAGTAGAAAATGGTGTGCTCATTTCTAAACACCCAGGAATTTTTTTCCCCCAGGCATCACACTGGTACTCCCTCTGAGATACTGTCTTAGAGGGTTTGAAGGTATTGGAAGATCAGGTCAAGTCAAGAAGAAGCAGATTTTAATGTGTCGCTATCTCTTGTTTACACTGTGACACTCAGCAAGTCACTTAACCTCTCTGACTATGAGATCCCAAAGTGATAGCCACTTTCAGTTATTACCAGAGGCTAATAAATGTGTGCTAAAAGGACACATTTGAACCTTTGATGAAATACAATATGTGCTCAATAAATTCCCACTTAGATGAGCTAAGCTGTATTGATATTTTGTGGATCCTTAAAGTGAGATATTGATCAGGGTGTGGTGGCACATGCCCTGAATCCCAGCAAGTGGGAGGCAGAGGTAGGCAGATCTCTGTGAGACTGAGGCAGCTTGGTCTCATCTCAGGGGAAGTTCTAGGCTACTTGGAGATGTTGGGAGAACCTGTCTCAAAAAAACAATAAAACAGAAAAAAAAAGTAGCATACTTGGGGCCATCTGTGTTCTCTAGAACTAGGTCGCCTACTTGAAATTTCTTGATGATATCATAGCTTAGTAGTTTGAGTCCCCTTGAGGAGTGTGTGCTGCTTTTCATTAGGGACGATGACACTGTGGAAGAAATACTTCTGTTTGGATCCATTTCACTGTGCCCATGTGAGTGGGTGCTCTTGAGAGCAAGCACATGCTAAGTGTTGTGTTTTCAGAATCAATCTGTATTATTCAAATATGGCTTGAAGTGCGTAATACATTGCAATCCACATAATAATACCCACAATGCTTTTATCTACCCAGCACCTCATGTCAGACCTACCACAAGGGGTGATGATCACAGACCCTGTAGCCATGGAGTTTTATTGATGAAATGGCTTTGCTCTCCAATAAGTACACAGAAGCCATGTACTTTTGCAGAGTGCTCCCTCCCCTGGCTTCCAAAATAGAAGGAGAATAAACACAAACTCAATAGCAAGGCAGTTAAGGAAATGTGCTTCTGACAACTCTTGAATACCACCAGAATTTTCTGAATCGTACCTCTAGGGTGTGACTGCTTTTTAACATTGTGGACATGTTTCTAAAGTGATACAGTTAGGATTGGAATTTCATGTCTTCTAAAAGATGATGGCAATGTAAGTAGCTATTTGGCTCTAGGTTAAATTTTAGATAACCATAGTAATAACCTTCTCTATACACCAAACCGAATGTGGATATATTATTTAGATTTAATTGGCTATGACAGTCTGAGGGTTACTAATGAAAGATAGATAGTGGTTAGCTCTTAGTGTATGAAACATGTGAATATGACTTCTATTTGTATTGTAAAACATATTCATCTGTCAGTGTAATATGAGTCTGTTTATAGGAGAAAGGAATTATTAGCTCTGAGAATGGACTGTCAAGAGTAGATCCCACTTTCAGTCTGAGCTGGTATACCAGTCAAAGTTCTCCATGTAAACAGAATCTGAAGGATCACATTTGTGATCTAGGACCTGAGACAGTGGGTGAGGCAGTCCAATTCTGAGTACATAGACAACAGAGAGAGACCCTGTCTCAAAATACCAAAATATAAACAAATAGGAGAAGGAAAGGCTTTTAGGGAAGAAAAGGGAAGGTCGGAAGGGAAAGGAATGGAAGTAGAAACCGAAGAGAAACTGACTCACACAGTTGGAAGGCTGACAAGTCCAGATGTCTCAGGGTCAATGTGGCTGTTCAAGTCCAATGGTCAGCTGACTGCCACACAGCCAGCAAGACCTGATGTCCCAGATCAAAGGCGTCTAGACAGACAGGGAAAGCCGATGCTCCAGTTCAGAAATTGTCAGAAGGAGAATTCTAACATTTAGGGTAGTGTTGGCCATTTGTTCTTTCTAAGCCTTCAAATGATTGAATGAGGCCCAGCCACATTATAGAGCTTTGTCTGCTTTATTCAGCCTGCTGATTTCAATGTTACTATCATCCAAAACACTCCCACACAAATGCCTACATATCTTCTGCTGAGTGGCCCAGTCAAGTAGGAACATAAAATTACCCATTGTAGCTGCATATACACTTGAGAAGTTCTAAAATCTTAATCTTTCCTCTCTCAGAGCCTCTGTTGGCCATAGTTTAGGCAGTGGATTTAGCTAACATGTTGACTGAACAAACCTTTCCCCAGGTCACTACTACTGTCTGGATCTAATCATGTTGGATATGTCATTTATCTTTTCCTATAATGAAAATAAAATAGCTAGAAAGACATTGTTTCATTTTTGAGGTGGGAACTTCTGTTAAATCTCCTGGGAGTTGAAAACACAACATATGCCCTTTTAACTTTTAGACTATTCATTCTAGCTAGGTATGGCTGCCTTCTTTGTTAGCATCCTTTGCCTTCATATATGTAAATTAGGATATCTCAAACATGTTCAAGACTTTAAGGGCTACAGTGATCAACCTTTTCAGAGGGAGAAACAGTAAAGGATGTGAACTCAAAGGAGAATGAGATGTATTTGTGTTTTGGTGGGAACTGGTTGTCTGGTCATAAGACCTGGATGTATTCTGTCTTTCCAGGCAGAAAATTGATACCACTATTCTAAGTACTGATCCACTGTTTATGCAGGAATCAATGAGCAATAGTCCAGTTAAATAATGCCAGTGTTACTGGGTGGGACTCTTTTACTACCAGATGCTCTTGGTGAAGTAGCTGGCTCTCAGGATGGCCCTGATGAAGGCTAGTTTTGATTAAAACAGCATTTGGCAACAGCTTCATGGAGCCATAACTTTGCTGAAGGATCGAGGTCATGTTACAATGTGGGAATTTCCTTCCTTCTTGTTTTTTGCCTTCTGTGCCAAACATGACCCTGTAGCACCTTCTTTTGGCAGTTTGACAATAACATTGCTCAGCGTTTGGATGACCTCCAAGACTTTGATTTTATTTAGCCTTCAACAAAGTATCTGAATTTCCTCTATTGTTCCTAAGGGCTCTGTCTCTCCTAAAGATGGAGCTGCCAGCTCTGAATGATCACTTTAATATTTGGGTATGATTGTTGCTTGGTCACTTGTGACTGAAGCACAAAGCCTTAGAGTGGAGCGATCATAGAGATCATAGATGGCCACACGTAAGTGCTCTCAACAAGAAAATAAATTCCCTAAGACTAGTGAGAGTGAGACTGGGCAGTTTTTGCCAAGAGCAATGAGTCCATGGATCCAAACTGCAAGTGTAAAATGGACTCCCAGGCCTTTATGGCTGAACACTGCTGTTCCAGAAAAGCGGGGTTACTTTACTGTGGGATGTGACTGGCGAGACTTGTGCACCCATGTTTTCTGGGCCTTGTAGCTGCCTGACCATCATTCTTTCACCTTCCCAACATGTCTTCTTCTGTGCCCTGAGAATCACAGCCAGTAATCCATGTGTGCTTCAGGGACAATAACAGAAAGATAAAAATTGTGGCTGTTTAGATTGATCCTGAGGAGCAAGAGCCACCTTTTCTCTGACTCTTTATTCTAGTAGAAAGGAAAAGAAGGCTTTGGCTTGAGAAGATTAAGTGGATCTGCTTCAGAAGGGATTAGCTCCTAGATGTACAGTGTGACTAAAGCCAGAGAAATGCCACAGGGGGCCTCCCAGAGAAGGGGAATCTCGAAGGCTGTGCTACGTGCAAGCAAATCTGTCCTTGTTAAGACAGAGCATAGGTCACTTCAATATTGACAGTTTGGAAAAGGACAATTCAGTTAAATGGTGGTTTGTTTTCATTTCTGATGGGCACATCGATAAGAAAAGTTTGAATGGATACTTTGGAAGCCACATCCAAGATAATGATATCTATACAATAGTGGTTCACATAAACATCCCAAGCTACAGCTAATAATCTGACCACATTGTTTATTGAGCCTTCCACTCAAATGACCTAGAGGAAGCTCCTGAAAGGTGAAGTTGTAATCACATGGAAATAATGGTTGCTTTATTAAGCATTTTCTCTGGCTACATTGTTATCTATTACAGTAATTACAGTCCCTTCCCTGTATTTTTTAGGGCAGTGAATAAGAGACATTTTATTCTGGAATAAGTCAGAGCATCTAAAACAACTGCTTGACTTTCTTTTTGCTGGTGGTTTATGTGGAACACCCAGTTTGCATATAGGATTATAACAGACAGGAGTCTCTTTACCAAAAGAAAAAGATTCAAGAATCATACTGGTCTCAAAGTTTTTGTTGGACAAACTTCATTTTAAGAATAGAATCTTCACTTAACATAATATCTTCTAGTTCCATTCATCTACCTGCAAATTTCATGATATCATCTTTCTCAATCTGGGCTGTGTGGCCTTAAGCATCCAAAAGGAAAGTATAACCAGAAGTAAATAATCAGTAAGGCCTGAGAAATTGTACTTCAGATATAAAACTTGAGATCTTAGTAAATAGACAAAAAGAAAAAAAAAAACTGAAAGATGCAGGACTTGTATGGCAGAATGCATGAACTGGGGTGGGATGGGAGGAAGGGAAAGGGGAATATGTCTAAATTAACTGAAAAATAATGTCTGAAATACACAAAACATCAATAAAAGTATTATATTTAAAAAGATAAAAATAAATTAAGCTCTTAATAAAAAATAAATAAAATATATTCTGAAATACTTCGCATTTAAAAAAAAGAGTAAAATCACGGGCCAGGCATGGTAGTGGTGGTGTACACCTTTAATCCCAGCACTTGGGAGGTAGAGGCAGGTGGATCTCTGTGAGTTCAAGGCCAGCCTGGTCTACATAGTGAGTTCTAGGACAGCTGGGGCTACAGGGAGATCCTATCTCAAAAAGATGGAAAAAAAAAAAGAATAGTTAAGCATTGCATAACTGCTTAATTATGACACAGGCTCTACATAGAAAGATTTAAAAATGCTGTCACCCAGTTAATGTTCTAACAGTTTGTTCTTATTTGGCCATGAAGTACCCAACTGCTTGCACATTCTTCCCAAGTGGTTTCAAAATTCAAAAGCAGCTCCCACTCCATTTACAGTACAAAGTGGCTGAGACTCAGTGGTGGAGTGGTTGCACTTGGTTCTTCTCCAACACTGCAAGCAAACAAGAAAAATCAAGGAGTACTTAGCATTTGTAGTGTAGAATAAGTGTTCCTTTTTATGAATTACTCAACAGCTTACCTTTCTGCATAACAAACCATTGATGAATTCATAGCTACCTTATTGTGTCCCGTGGAACAAACATGGATGTATTGTTGTAGTCCCATAGGAACCATAAGTATGTAGATTTGGGCACATGGACAGTAATCAGCAGGTTACTGCCAATATCTTCCCTATTCCTCAGTAAACACTGTCCCATTGTGCAACCCCATAAGAAGATCAGTGCATAACAAGCTTTCAGGAGACCTGGGAATGCCTCCGGGCTCAATTCCATCCGGGCATAATTTAAAAAGAAAATAGAGCAAAAATATTGCAATTCTCATGTGTCATAATGAAAGTATTTCTTTAAATTCCACAAAGCTGAAACCTTTTTTTCCTCTGCTTTATAAGAATACTTCCACTTTGTGCCAGGTCCTGGGTGGAACTGAACGCAAAGAAGATAAAGAAGAAACCATGTACAACAAATGGCCGTACGGCTTATCCCCTTTGTTTTCTATGCACCGTACACTTTTCTACATTTTTAACCTTATTAGTACATATACAGATGTGATTATTTTTAAGCATAATCCCCCTTAAAATGAGGACTGGCCTTCTTTCATTAGATCATGGTGTGTACTTCATAAGCTTTTCAAAGTCTCTGGCTGCTTTCTTATCAAATGGCTCTGAAACATTTAAACTGTATTTTGCCACCCAGACATTTTCCTTTGGTCACTTCAGTCTCTTTATTCACTCATGGATCTGTGGAGCCCAGCTGACAATTGCTTTCTCTGCTCTCTCTTTCTGTCCTTCCATCAACTTTTATCTATTCCTGTCTAAGCTCCCAAGCATTTGGGATGTCTTTTTCTACTCTGCTTACATACTTTTCATGGAATTAGATAGAACAGGCCATGTTGTACTTTAGAAAGATTGTCTGGAAGGTTGTTTATCTCAGCTCTATCTTGTTAAGATTGTTCATTTTATGAGATGAATCAAAAACTTCACTGTAAAGAGAATAGACTCAGAAGGTAATTTGGGGCAGCTGGAAAGCAGCTCTCCTATATTTACTGATCACATTACTTACAGAGGAAAGATACGAAAACACAGTAAAATATAACCGAATCTAAGAAAACTGTACAAACAAGAACAGGTCCCTGTGACAATGTAAAATGAAGACATAAAATCCCCAGAAAGCTTCAAACTGTTTCCTAAGAAAGTGAAATGTTCACCATAGAACCTAAGAGTTGGCGAGAATGCAAGTTCATTGTAAAGAAAAGAAAAAGCTTCTGCATCCTGCATCCCTAAGAGGAACTGGCAGGGCTGTGAAGCTGAACTTGAGACTGTGGGAAGATGTAGCGAGTAAGCTTCATGGGGCTGACTGGGGCACCTGGATGGACTGCCATTCAGAACCAAAGGTAAAGAATTTTCCAAGATCCTCTGCAGTTATGAATTTAGATAGTTCTTTCTCTTTTCCAATCATCAGGAATAGGCATTTGTTTAGGCTGAGAGTCAATGAAAGGGTGGAGTCTAGTGGACCTGAATGTTCATCCCACAAGTTAAGGAGTCCAGGCTCTGTGGTCAGAGTGTTTAATTATGGATACAGTTCCATGAACAGAAATACTATGAGCCAATTTCTTGATTTCTTTAAGCCTAAATTTGCTCATCTATAAACAGAACTTACTGTATTGCATAGTCTTTTTTAAAAAGATGTATTATTCCATATAAGACATAAAGCATCAATATTAAGCCCCCCATTTATATTAATAGGATTAATAACTATACCTTGTGTGCATTCTAGTAAAGAGATTCTTGTGGCAGAAAAAATATATTTCCTATGTTCTTCAAAAGTAGAAAATGTGGAATTTTAAGATTGCCTAGCGGTTAGGAGCACCGACGCTCTTGCAGAGGACCTGGGTTCGATCCCCAACACCCACATGGCGGCCGAGAGCCGTCTGAAACTCCAATTCCAGGAGAACTCCAGTTCCAGGGGAATCCGACACCCTCTTCTGACCTCCGCGGCATTGCACGACACGGGTGCACAGACCTACATGCAGACAGTACATTCATACACATACAGAAATAAATAAAATTAATAAAAAAAAAATTAAAAAAAAAGATTTTCATATTCCCTAATATATATGGTTAGTCTAGTGTCTCTAATGAAATAAAATGTGCTTGTCATTAAAATGTGTAACAGGGAAATACTTTTTTAAAGGGGGGGCTGGAGAGAGGGCTCAGCCCTAAAGAGTACTGTAGAAGACCTGGGTTTGATTCCCAGCACCCACATGGTGGCTAGCAACCATCTTTAACTCCAGTTCCAGGGGAATCCAACTCCCTCTTCTGACTGCCACAGGAATTGGACAGCCTAGATGCACTTTCACAAATGCAGGGAATATGCTCATACACATAAAATAATAAATAAAATATTTTGTTAAAAACACAGACAGAAATACACTCTTTATGTAATCATTTCTGAGTGGTAATTTGAGAAATACCACCAGCTGTAGAAAAACACTTTAAAAGAATCCTAGTACTGTGTGAGGATTCTTAAAATACATTTCCTGGGGCTGGAGAGATGGACTAGTGGTTAAGAGCACCGACTGCTCTTGCAGAGGACCTGGGTTCGTCCCTGCCACCCACATGGCGGCTGAGAATTGTCTTTAATTCCAGTTCCAGGGGAATCCGACGCCCTCTTCTGACCTCCGAAGCATTGCACGACCCTGATGCACAAACCTGCATGCAGACAATACATTCATACACATAAAAAAAAATAACATTTTAAAAATACGTTTCCTTAAATCATCGTTTCTCAATTTTCTATCCTTCCTTTTGACCATGCTTGATGTGATTCCCTAAAAGGAAAAATGTCAGGCATCTCACAAGGCCATAACCAGCACTAACATATTATAATGTTGATAGAAATTCAATATACTCAGGCAGAAACTGAGCTCTTATGGAAGAAGAGGGCATGCCTCAGGCCTGACCACACCAGGAGAGGAATCACCTGGTGTGCTGACTCAGAGGAAGCAACTGCTTTCTAACAAACTTGACAAAAAATAAATATAAAGCAAGCATTAATTGGTCAACACAATCAAACCTTGTGCATCCTGAAGCTCTCAGGGTTGTTGCTATGTCCCCAGCTAGTCCAGAGCCTCTCTGATTCCAAAACCAAGAACTAGCATTTCTGTCTCTCTCTCTCCCTCTGATAGAATTGGCTGCAAATAGCTATTGCTATTCAAGTTCCTTTTCTATTCAGGAAGGTGCCTTCTTTAAATTATAAATTCTATATATTTTTTAAATATTTTATTTATTTATTTATGTGTATGAATGTACTGTCTGCATGTAGGTCTGTGCACCTGTGTCGTGCAATGCCGCAGAGGTCAGAAGAGGGTCTCGGATTCCTCTGGAACTGGAGTTCTCTTGGAGTTGGAGTTTCAGACGGTTCTTAGCCGCCATGTGGGTGCTGGGGATCGAACCCGGGTCCTCTGCAAGAGCGTCGGTGCTCTTAACCGCTAGGCTATCTCTCCAGCCCTATAAATTCTATATTTGAAGTGTAATTAGTTCAAGATTCAACTGCATAAAACTCTGGGCAAGAAATATTCACCTGGACTAGAGAGAGATTTAATATCTGAGATCATAGACTGGTTGGGCTATAAAAGAAATGGCAAGAACCCAACCTGAGAAGTGATTTAAAACTGAGTAATCTACTCTTGCACAAAATTCAGTGGCCTCTGGGGTGTGCTGAATGAAGCGAGTTAATGGAGATGGAGGATGCCCGTGTCTTGAGTCCTCCTGCTCTCCTTAAATTACAGAGTAAATGCATGTGTGTCTTTAAGAGCAAGAGAAAAGCAACCCATGAATTGAAGATGTCACCTCCTCACTAGTTTCTTTAGCCCTGGGTTCCTCCTCTGCAGAATGTGCTGTCCTTACAGGAGCAGAGTTGCCTGTGCTCATAGGCATTTAGGAGAAGACAATGGTAGTGTTGGGAGGAATAGAAAGTTATTAATATTATTTAGAAAAATGGTTCCATGTCTCAGTTCAGATGTTTTGTTAAAAAGCCGTGATCTTGAGCAATTCCCATGATAAATCATCAGAAATAGGAGTAGAGTGATATCTAAGTTCTATCCAAGCTCAAAAGCATGAAACCATTTTAAGTTTAGACATTTATTAGCATATATATATATATGGATATGTGTATAAGCACAGACATAATATGTAAGTGAATATGATTCTGTTGAACTCTCAGCTCTTTTAGGTCACGTTCTTTTTTATTTTTTGCTTTGTTTTCATTTCTTGTTTATGCACATATTGCATGCATGTATGCACAAGTCCACCCATGTAATGCAATGCCAGCTAAAATCAGAAGAGCGTCTCAGATCCCCTGGAACTGGAATTACAGACAGTTGTTAGCTGCCGTATGGGTGCTAGGTTATGAACCTGGGCCTTCTGCAAGAATAGCCAGTGCTCTTAGCTGTTGAATCTTCTCTCCAGCCCCTCATGTTCTTTTCTAAACTAGTTTTGAGGAGAAGTTTATCTAATTCAGTTACACTTAAAGTTCACCATTTGAGAGATAATTACTCAGAGGGAGGTTACAACTTTGAACTCTTAAGTAAATTGCCCTATCCCAGTGAAAGATGTCACCAGACTGACTGGGGGATGGAACCAGCATCTTCAGCCTTTGCCTACGCACCCATCACTGGGATGCCATGTGTCTTAGGAACTCATAAAAAGTGGGAAATTTATGAACTCAACCTTTGTATTGCTTTCGATATAACTGAAATGCGGGATTAGCACTAATCCCTTCAACATATCTTTATGGAACTTATTACATTCTGTTTCCTGCTCTAGGGAACAGAATTAGGGAATAGGTAGCTTAATTGTAATAGCAGGTGAATGTGTGACTGACCTGAAGACTAGTTTAAAGAGCACATTGGTCTTGGTGTGTTGGAGCAGGTCTGTAATCGCTGCACTAGAAAAACTAAGGCAGGAAGAAGGCTCTAATAACCACAAAAAAGGAAGGGGATGAAAGAAGGGAGGGAGGAAAGAGGAAGGAAGGAATTAAGTAGGGAAGGAAGGAAGGAAGGAAGGAAGGAAGGAAGGAAGGAAGGAAGGAAGGAAGGAAAGAAGGGAGGGAC
>VZQC01003508.1:2921756-3154447 GCA_009823505.1 Rhizomys pruinosus
GGGAGGGAGGGAGGGAGGGAGGGAGGGAGGGAGGGAGGGAGGAAAATTAGTTTAGTTGAAACCGGCATGCAACTCAGTTTCTCTTTAAGTAGTTCTTTATGAGCCAGACTTGATCACACACACACAGCTATTGTCAAGTATTTCCTTAGCAACTGCTCAACAGTCATTATAGCCAGCTACTTCCACTACCATCCACTCCACCCCAGAACCCCTCTGCCCAGAAGCTACAAGGATAGCCATGGGCAGCTACCATAACCCTGCATTAAGGCCCACAGTCACAGACAGGATTTTTCTCTAATTTTATTTAGATAAAGTTCACAGTTCAGAGTTGTATCCAGACAAGCCTGGTGGTGCAAACCTTTAATCCCAGTCCTCAGGAGGCAGAGGCAGACAGATCTCTGTGAATGGACAGCCAGTCTGGTCTACATAGTGAGTTCCAAGCCAGCAGGGGCTACAGGGAGACCCTTTCTCAAAAAGATCCCCCCCCAAAATAAAGTTGTGTAGAATTACATTATACACTTGACTGTTGCTGTATGAATAGCTGTGGAATGTAATCCCAAATTAATTAGCATACTTAGCACTTCTGGTTTTGTGTATGTGATAAGATCATTTAAGATCTACCCTCCATGCGAATGTCAAGTGTACAGCAGGAACTGTAGTGGGGGTGTACTCCTTTCATCCCTGAACTTCCTCGTCCCACTGAAATGAAGTTTTGCACTGTATGCTCTACCCCTTCCTTGCCTCACCCCCAATGCCTGGCAACCACACTTTACTCTCTGATTCTGAGTCTGTGTTTTTTTTAGATTACACATGGAATTGAGGCCATGCAGTATTTGTTGCTCTGTGACTAGTTCATTTCACTTAACATAGCATCTTCCAAATTCTTACATGCTATTGACAATGGTGGAATCCTCTCTATCATCATGTGGCTGTATGATAAACTACATGTTATGTCAACATATAATATTCCATCAGCTTTCCACTATGTTTTCCGTATCCATTCATCAGTCGGTATTTGCTTGTTACCTAGTATCTTGATTATTGAGAACAATACTGAAATAAGCAGATGAGCACAGATATATTTTCAACATACTGATTTTATTTTGCTAGGAGTTTGTTAAATATTTAAGTATATTTAAATATTCCTTCTGTCTTAATTAAGTGATAATTGACTCTGGACATTTTTATTCTATATTTGTTTCCTTGGTTGATTACATTTTATAGTACTGGGAACAGAACCCACACCCTTTTCATGCTAGGCAAGTACTCTACCTCCACGCTGTATCCCAGCCTTTGTTCCACTTTGAATGTGTATGTATTTCTATTACAGATGAAAGCAAGGGTAGCAAAGCAAAAGATTATGTAGTACAGAAAGGAGAGCTTGGTATTCATCTTCTCTCAGAGCAGAGTGGGAAGCTTCCATTTTACCAGTTTGAGGCCAGTTTCTGATCAGAGAGGTTTTTTGTTGTTGTTGTTTTGTGTTGTTTTTAATCTTTATTTTTGATCAGAGAGTTTTACAGACATATAGAAACACATTGCAGCATCCCCTGACCGTGCTCCCTCTATGCACCATCACAGAACCAAAAGAAAATAACTTGTGGGAGTGGGAAGAGCACTGTGCCTGTGCACACTTGCACGCTCATACGCGAGTGTGGTGACAGAACATCTGGCTCTCGGTGTCAGGATCATATCGGGGAACATAGCCCGCTTGCACGCTCATACGGGAGTGTGGTGACAGAACATCTGGCTCTCTGTGTCAGGATCATATCGGGGAACATAGCCCGCTTGCACGCTCATACGCGAGTGTGGTGACGGAACATCTGGCTCTCTGTGTCAGGATCATATCGGGGAACATAGCACGCTTGCACGCTCATACGCGAGTGTGGTGACGGAACATCTGGCTCTCTGTGTCAGGATCATATCGGGGAACATAGCACGCTTGCACGCTCATACGCGAGTGTGGTGACGGAACATCTGGCTCTCTGTGTCAGGATCATATCGGGGAACATAGCACGCTTGCACGCTCATACGCGAGTGTGGTGACGGAACATCTGGCTCTCTGTGTCAGGATCATATCGGGGAACATAGCCCGCTTGCACGCTCATACGCGAATGTGGTGAAGGAACATCTGGCTCTCTGTGTCAGGATCATATCGGGGAACACAGCACGCTTGCACGCTCATACGTGAGTGTGGTGATGGAACATCTGCTCTCTGTGTCAGGATCATATCAGGGAACATAGCACGCTTGCACGCTCATACGCGAGTGTGTGATGAAACATCTGGCTCTCTGTGTCAAGATCATATCAGGGAACATAGCACGCTTCCATGCTCATACGCGAGTGTGGTGACAAAACATCTGGCTCTCTGTGTCAGGATCATATCAGGGAACATAGCACGCTTGCACGCTCATACATGAGTGTGGTGACAAAACATCTGGCTCTCTGTGTCAGGACCATATCAGGGAACATAGCACGCTTGCACGCTCATACACGAGTGTGGTGACGAAACATCTGGCTCTCTGTGTCAGGACCATATCAGGGAACATAGTGATCTCCAGGCCCATTGATGTGCTACAAGTGACATGATTTCATAATTTGATGGCTGAGTGCTATTCCAGGGTACATACATGCCACAGAATCACAGTTACCTGATGCTGGAGACAATCGGAGCTGGGTAGAGGGACTCCATATACAGTGCTATTGTTAATAAGAAGACAATGGTCTGATATTTTGCACAGCGAAGTAGCTGCCAATAAGAATGTGCTGTTTCAAAAGAGCCGGAAGAGAGGACTCAAATGTTTTCACCACAAAGAAATGGTAAATGCTTAAAGTAGTGGACATCCTAATTACCTGGAATTGATTACACAATATGTGCCTATATGTAAACACCACGTTATATCACATATATAAGGACGGTTATTTGTCAATCAAAGTTAAAATTAAAACTTATGTTGACATGAACTTTTAAATTTTAAATGATCTAGCTCAAAATAAAACCTGCAGTCACAACTTGTGAGAATAGTTATTAAAGATAGGTCCAGCTTTTGAAAAAAATGTGGGAGAGGAAGATACACTTCCTAAATGCACACTAATCGTGAGCATGGACAGAAAGCAGTGGTGGAAGGCCACTGTCATCAGATGTGACATGTGTGGTGGTGCCCCCTGATGCCAACTAATTAGCATACTAGGCTCTTGGCTATTCTTAGGTGGAAGATGTCAACAGAGCTGCTTTTCATTTAGCATTGTGCAGGAGTGTTTGTTCAGGTGGGGTTTCTTTCCAAGGAACACCCACTGGAAGACCCTGGCAAGTATTCTCTGCACATGTCTTTCCTGGACACGGCTTTTCAAAGGAGCAGTCAGTCAGTCTCATGAGGTGGGAAACTGTGAAGACTTGGGAGTGAGAAAGGGAAACTTTAGCTGCTGCTGAGATGGCATGAACATGTGGCCTCTGCTGTGTCACCTCCCAGTTGTCGAGAAAGCTCCATGAGGAACTCAAACACAAAAACGTGAAAACTAAGATGGGCTGTTTCAACTTGTCCGAGTTTTTGTTTATTAGAGCATTTTTTTTTTTTTTTTTGGTCTTTTCGAGACAGGGTCTCCCTGTAGCCTCAGCTGTCCTGGAACTCACTCTGTAGACCAGGCTGGCCTTGAACTCACAAAGATCCGCCTGCCTCTGCCTCCCAAGTGCTAGGATTAAAGGCATGCGCCACCACGCCCGGCTTTATTAGAGCAATTTTAGAACATACGTAGAAACTGATGGTTGTATTTCTATCTGTTTGAACCCAGAGGAGAGCAGAATCCTCACTGTCAGAGTCCCTGTCTGCCTGACTGATGCACTCAGATGCCGTGGTGCGGCCAGTACAAAGCAGGCCCCGTTTGTCTAATTATTCTTGGTGTTAACACAGGCTGATCAGCCTGGCCTTGGGGCTTCCTGAAGCCTTGGGCAGCATTCAGAGGGCACAACACTGGTTGATAATTATGTCTCCCTATGGGGAGAGAGGAATTCGTAAGTAAATGAAGCACATTGATAACCAATAATGCCAAACTCTCTTCTCCCTATCTACAAATAATAAAGCAACTTTCGGTTTAAGCTATGTGTTAATATTTTTTCACATTTATTTGTGTGTGCATATGTGTGTGTGGTATGCTTACATGTGTGTATGTGTTTTTATGGGGGCATACATGTATGTGCAAGTGTGCTTACACCTGTGTTCTTGCCTTTGTCAAGGCCAAAGTTGATATTAAGTATCTTCCTTTATCGCTCTTCGCTTTGTTCACTGAAGCAGGGTCTCACTTATTTGGCTAGGCTGCCTGGCCACCTTCTTCTGGGGCTCCCATCTCTACCTTTTGTGTGCTGGGATTACAGACAGGTCGCCATGCACACCCAGCTTTTGTATGGGTGCTGGATATCTAAACGTGGGTCCTCACACTTGTATGACACATTTTATAGAGACCTATAAATAACAGGGATATAGGAGCTGAAAATGTCTCAAGTTAAATTTACAAACTCATTGTTTAAGAATCTATGTTGCATTTTACTGATTGAGAGCCCAGAGAGGAGAGTTACAGAAGTATGAATGGTGTACTCACCCAGGATACCACGGCATGCACCTGTGGGGAAGGAGGTACAAAAGTATGAATGGTGTCCTCACCCAGGATACCACGGCATGCACCTGTGGGGAAGGAGTTACAGAAGTATGAATGGTGTCTTCACCCAGGATACCACGGCATGCACCTGTGAGGAAGGAGTTACAGAAGTATGAATGGTGTCCTCACCCAGGATACCACGGCATGCACCTGTGAGGAAGGAGTTACAGAAGTATGAATGGTGTCCTCACCCAGGATACCACGGCATGCACCTGTGAGGAAGGAGTTACAGAAGTATGAATGGTGTCCTCACCCAGGATACCACGGCATGCACCTGTGAGGAAGGAGTTACAGAAGTATGAATGGTGTCCTCACCCAGGATACCACGGCATGCACCTGTGAGGAAGGAGTTACAGAAGTATGAATGGTGTCCTCACCCAGGATACCACGGCATGCACCTGTGAGGAAGGAGTTACAGAAGTATGAATGGTGTCCTCACCCAGGATACCACGGCATGCACCTGTGAGGAAGGAGTTACAGAAGTATGAATGGTGTCCTCACCCAGGATACCACGGCATGCACCTGTGAGGAAGGAGTTACAGAAGTATGAATGGTGTCCTCACCCAGGATACCACGGCATGCACCTGTGAGGAAGGAGTTACAGAAGTATGAATGGTGTCCTCACCCAGGATACCACGGCATGCACCTGTGAGGAAGGAGTTACAGAAGTATGAATGGTGTCCTCACCCAGGATACCACGGCATGCACCTGTGAGGAAGGAGTTACAGAAGTATGAATGGTGTCCTCACCCAGGATACCACGGCATGCACCTGTGAGGAAGGAGTTACAAAAGTATGAATGGTGTCCTCACCCAGGATACCACGGCATGCACCTGTGAGGAAGGAGTTACAGAAGTATGAATGGTGTCCTCACCCAGGATACCACGGCATGCACCTGTGAGGAAGGAGTTACAGAAGTATGAATGGTGTACTCACCCAGGATACCACGGCATGCACCTGTGAGGAAGGAGTTACAGAAGTATGAATGGTGTCCTCACCCAGGATACCACAGCATGCACCTGTGGGGAAGGAGTTACAGAAGTATGAATGGTGTCCTCACACAGGATACCACAGCATGCACCTCTGGGGAAGGAGTTACCGAAGTATGAATGGTGTCCTCACCCAGGATACCATGGCATGCACCTGTGGGGAAGGAGTTACAGAAGTATGAATGGTGTCCTCTCCCAGGATACCATGCATGTACCTGTGGGGAAGGAGTTGCAGAAGTATGAATGGTGTCCTCACCCAGGATACCATGCATGCACCTGTGAGGAAGGAGTTGCAGAAGTATGAATGGTGTCCTCACCCAGGATACCATGCATGCACCTGTGAGGAAGGAGTTGCAGAAGTATGAATGGTGTCCTCACCCAGGATACCATGCATGCACCTGTGAGGAAGGAGGTTTTTCTGGGAGGATTGAATGAGAAGGGGCTTCCCTGGAGAAGCAAAGTCAGGGGTGAACGCTTTAAGATGAGACTGGAGAATTGCTGGATGTATTTTACAAACATGTGGGTTAAGTTAAGATTCTCCAGAAACCAAGTGCTGCTTGGTGTGTTGGAACATAAAAGCAGTAGAGCCCTTGGCTGTGGCCTAAGACACTGCAGGATCTCAGTTAAACCTTGCTTACTGAGGCTAGAAATTGTTGCACCAAATAAGAAAACAGCCAGAAAATGAAAAGATGGATTATCCTATAGAGTTTGGTCAAGTGAGCAATATAAGAATTCAAAGAATGTGAAAAGTCAATTAGAATGTAACAGTTAGCATGCATATTTGGGGAGCGGAAAAAGTTTCCAAAACTATAATGTATAAAGAAGGAAATAAAAGCGGTCTTTGGAAATAAAGTGAAATAAAGGAAGGTTGGCTAGGATACCATGTTTGAACTGCTATCTGGGGAAAGAGCTGTAATCCTGGGAATTTGGTGTGTATGGCTAGTGGTCCTGTGGATCTTAGCAGCCACAAAGACATGGGTCGCCAGTGAATCTGTGCCCTGTTCTTAGATTCGCAACCCTCAGTGTTTGAAGAGCTCTGGCTTTGAGATGGAGGCAGTCTGTCCACGTGAGCAGTCTCCTCAGGTCTCTCTCCAGTCCCCAATATGTGGGCCGCTTGCAGCTGGCCACGCTTGCTCTTTGCAGAGCTGGGTGCTGGTGGGTGGCTGAGGTGCAGTTATAAATAGCTCCAAAGAACAATGGATCCCAGAGAAATGCTTTGGGAGCTGGGAGTAAGGTAGAAGAGAAAAAATCTTTATCTAAAATGAAAAAGTTCCTCTCCCTCACCTCTCATCCAGATATGTACCTTTACGAACAAACCAAACAAACAAACAAACACACACACACACACACACACACACACACACACACACTCAGAGAAGGGTGTTCACAAAGTAGTGTTTACATTATAGTAATTAATGACAAAAGCAGAAAGAAGAACATTATTTAAAAGACAAGTATATGGTTTTAAAGTAAATGTTCTAAATGATTCTTTTGTACATTTTCATGCTGCTGCGTATCTATGCATACATAAGCATATTTAATCTTGTACACATGCAAAAGAAAAAACCCTATGTGCTTATATGATTTAGCATTAACAGTGTTTATTCACTGTGCTGAATGATCCCCCACACACACCTTTTGTGTTTGTGCTGCCTAGTAACTGCATAAATAGTAAAAATGATTTTGATTTTTAAAAATACAATTTAAGACTATTAAAAACACCTTTGAATCTTTAACTTGGAAATACACAAAACAGTTATAAGGTGGAGTTATAATTATTCATCATCAATTTCCTTCCATCCTTTAGTCTTCCTGCTACATGACACAGACCTTGAAAAGCTTCTGTGATTTCCCCAAACTACTGCTCAGCAGCTCCTGGCTCTAAATTGCACCATTTCAGTGCCTTCCAGATACAAAAGGGACCCTTCTGGGCCTGTGTGCATGCTATAGCCACTGCAGTCCCTTAAAGAGGCAGGGAGGACCTGGAGTTGACCACACATGAGCCTGGATTTCTTGCCAGAAAGTGGAAATAATCACAAAAACACAAACCCCAATTAATCAGGATCTCTTGGAATGCGGCCCAGGCATGGGTATTTATTTTAAAAGCTCCCCAGGTGGTTCTAATGTGCAGCCAACATTAAGAACCATGGCCCTAATGGATTAATTTACTAGGGGGCCATTTGAATATGGCCTTTGGAGAGGGGGGAAATTAAAGTAGAGGAGGTTTGGTTGACCAGAGCCAAGTTGTTATATGGCCCTGAGCTTTGTGACAAAATGATTATGCAAACAAAATAAAAGAACTGTCGAGTATGCCATGCTTTTGAAGTTGGAAAGGTTGGTAGGTGCTCACAGAGGACCCATCTCATTTTCAGTGGTCTACTAAGGAAAATTATGATTACTGGCAGCTCCCTGTCAAGGTATTCTTATTCTCAAAGTACAATAGAACCCACCTTTAATGCTAATGCCAGGGGTCTAAAGTCTTTGAGCCCCAGAGGTTCTCAGCTTTGTCTACAAGAAGATGCCCACAGATACATAAGAAATGCTGGACTGTGAGCAGCTCCCTTTTAGGGATGTTGACACTGCAGTAGGAAACCATTAGGAGTGGTTCCCGGTCTCATGTCTTTGGTTAACAGTTGGTAGAGGTATGGATTCCTCCAGAGGGTTTCGGAATCCTACCCCTCTTTCTCAGTTCACAAAACTAAGACTTAACTTTTATTTAAGTACTGACTCATGCAAGTAAGTCTCATAATAGTAGAGACACAAGTTTAACTGCCATTCAAGTAACCCCCAAATGGAATGGAATTTCTGACCTGGTATTCTGATGTATCTCCAAGCAGTAGCACAAATAAACATTTTGAATTAAGGAGAGCATGATCATCGTCATATATTGAAATTACTTCATTGGCCATTATTTCTCGCATTTAATGAATCTACCTGTGCCAGTCCTGGGCTATATGTATCCCAATTAATCCTCAATGCCAAACTTAGTGGGCATTACCATGCTCGTTTTGTTGTAGAGAACATTGAGGTCACACAGTCAGGATGTAGGCACTTCAAGATTAAGTCCAGTTCTGACTCTGATTCTGAATTATTTGCACAATGCCACATTGCCAGTGACACCAGAGCTGGGTCAGAGATGGACATGTGGCTGTCCTGCTGTGTGTACTTGTGGCCGGTGTCTCTGTCTGGGACCTTAACTGGACTTTGTAGCCCTGTTCACACTTGTTTCAGAGCTATTCCCACAATTCTACCACTCCAGTTGTTTTCTGAGGAGCCATTGCGTATGTCTCATGTTTTTCACAGAGCTTCATTTGCTCCCTGGTTTAATCCCCGTTCCTGTTTCAGAAGAAAGAAAAAACTGTTAAGCTCAGCCAGAGTTCTAAACAGATGTTTCCCCTCCTCCCCCATCTCCTCATGTGGCAGTAGCAATGCATCACTCTCAGACATCTTAGCCCTGGCTTGCCAGCCTTGCAATGTCTGTGCCAAATGTTTTCAGATACCATGCAGTAAGCAAAACTGAAGTTAGGCTAAATCCACCAAAGTCATTGCAGTCTAATTCCCAAGTGCAGTAACATCTGGACTTCAGGGGCTGCCACCTGCTCTTGGGGAATGTGGGGTTGACTCTGTGCAAGTATGCTAAGAAACCTGACTGTCAGTCTGACTTGAGCATGTCAGCATAAACAATGTATTGTCTTCCCAAGGATTATTCATTTTAATGGCCATCTCATTGTTCTATGCTATTATAAAATGGTGGCTTCAGCAGTGGCTCAGCTGTTAAGAACACTGGGTGCTGCTACAGAGGCCCTAGGTTCAGTTCTCAGCACCCATATAGCAGCTAACAGTCTTTAACTCCAGTTTTAGGGGATTTGAAGCCCTCTTCTGGTCTCTAAGGGCATCGCAAGCAAGTATTGTATTTACATATATACAGGCAAATCACTCATAGATGTAAATAAAAATAAATACATCGAAAAGGTTTTTTTTAATGATCTATTTGCAAGACTGTAGTTTTACATAAAACTTGCAAAATCTGCATCCATAACAGATCAGACAGGAAAACACACAATACTCAAAGCACAGTGACTTTGTACACTACAAGGACTTTGTGTCAAGATCAGTAGTAAATTTAGGAGTGGGTTCAGTTAAGAGAAATTCTTTCGCAAACTCTGAATACAGCAGTCCATCTGCCTGGGATGGGTTACAGTGCAGTCAACCAGATAATATGTTTGAAATTCTCAAATGTTTAGCATGCTGGACTTGATGCCGTCGAAAACATAATCCACAATGATAGTCTCACTCTGGGTGGTTCACCTCCAGGAACCCTGAAAACAGGACCTGGGAAGGGGATCTCTTAAGGCCCATACCACTGTGTGACTCTGTGAATGATCACCAGTAGCCTGGGCCTCTGCAGACTGCGAGTATTCCGAAGAACCCTAGAAGAGGACTGTGATAAGCAGGACCATCATAGCCATGCATGCAGTCAGCAAAGTATGAAATCCTAGGGGCTTGTTCTGGCATCCAAAGGGTGCCTGTGTCTGATTTCTCAGGTGGGATGGAATTGTGTTGCCCTAAGATGGCACTAGGAACAGAAGGAAAGGGGAAGAGAGGGAGTATGATATGAAATGGGTGGAGGGCCTATGTGAATGTCTCTGTGGCCCCTGGCCCTGAGGTCCTGCAGAATGCCTTTTCCTTTCCCTGTTTCACCTAACACATTTTCTGTTGAGAAAGAGTATTCATATTTAAAGAAATTAGGGAGATAATGAACAAACACAGAAACCAAAAGATTGAATATTCTTACTCTACCACACCCAAACCTCAGGGAATGGCTCCACAGGCAGTTTAGAAGTTTTTATTCAGACCATGATTGCTACTAACCAGTGCAGGATCTCTTTAAATATTTATTCCCTGGTTCATTTTTCTATCTTCGGGTATAGTGAAATGGCATCTCTTGCCTGAGCAGGCTGCTCACTGTATATAAAAAGGAATAGGCAGCAAGCTCCCCACACTTATCGTGCAGATAAGAATCTAGCATAAGCCAGGGAGGAAACTTGAGGGTAAAGGAGAGGGAGAATAAATTCTTAAAAATAAAATAATCATCATAGAAAAACATTTCAAAGGAGGCAAATAAAAAAATTAGAATGGGAAAGAAAAATGAACACCATAATCTATATTGCCTACAAATTTGGAGAAAATGTATCATTTATAGAGGTAGATACCAAGTTATTCAGGGAATATATCTGTTCCATGTAAATTTATTAAATGCAACTTTCTTTTTCTCTTTCTTTCTTTTAGATAAAAAACCTCTTCATGAAATAAAACCCCAAAGTAAGTTATTTTTCCTCTTGTGAATATAATTCATTCTCATATTTGCTGCCTTACTGTTGTATTTGTTTAGGAACCAAACAGAATTGAAGTTCCTATGACAGATCCAGGGCTTTGGGGGCCTCTCCTCACTGAGTTTGGAGTTGCATATCAGAGGTTTAAATCAAAAAGAAATATGCACACCCCTCCTCTCCCTCCAAGCAGAAGTAAATCTCTCTTCTTGATTCTTTCTGCCTATAAGTCCATTTCTCTGCAAATGTCATCTAGGATTCTTATTTCTGGGGAGATTTATAGCATTAAAATTAATAAATATTTGTCAGTACACACTTTCATGAAAGCAGCCTTTTGGGCGAATGCTTGGCTCCAAGCCCCTCCAGGAGGAGGTGGGGGAGGAAGGGTTCTGGAGAATGCAAATCCAGACTCTCACCTGCAGTGATGCCTTTCAGGGCAACTGGGTAGATGAGGAGCCAGAATTCCACAGTGAAAGAAATTCCTAGTGGTGGTATTGGTGGCGGCTTGAACTCCCTCGTTGCACGACTGCTTCCTGAAGAGGCCTTTGCTTTATTTCCATAATTGCATATAGGGAATTTGGAGAATGGAGCAAGGCTTAAATGCTTGGCAGTTTGGTTTTTGACCCTGTGGTTTGACTCAGGCTTTGATTCCATTTTAGAATCACCTGAAGATCTTTTGAAAATTACATTCCCAGACTGTACCCAGGAAACCAGAACTGTGTGCAGGGATTAGAACTCCCAAATCTCTGTTTTTCAAAACTCCCCAAGTGATTCCAGTGTGCACTCAAGGGGAGATCTTAGGAAACCATTTTGCAGAATGTGAATGAGAGACTACATGTCTCAGAATCTTGGGGTATGGCCAGAGCCTATTAAACATGCTCTACCTTAGAGTAATACACATCAATCAGAAAGGCTGGTGGAGGATAATCTTCAGATCGACATGTCAATATGCTCTTCAAGTCACTGCATGAATGTAAAAATAAATAAAACATTCTAAGGAATCCCAAGCTATGAGGAAAGAGCAATATGGCTAGCATCAGTAGCAGAATTAGGGCTGGAGAGATGGCTCAGGGGTTAAGAGCACCAGCTGCTCTTGCAGAGGATCCAGGTTCAGTTCTGAGCACCCATATAGCAGCTAACAACTCCAAATAATTTCCGTTACAGGGGATCTAGCGCCCTCTTCTGACCTCTGTGGGTAATGCACACATGTGGTGCACTTACATGCAGCCAAAACCCTCATCATGTAAAATAAAAGCATAAAAGCATAAATAAATAAATAAATAAATAAATAAATAAATAAATAAATATTGTAAATAGCAGAATTAGGTACCCCAGATGCTTTGGTTTGTAAAGCTTGAAAAATCTGTCCCTGACCAGTTTGTCTAACTTAAATACAAGATGAATGACTTGTGATTATTTAAATCTAGAATACTAAAATTCAAAGATCTTGGGACAATTAGGTAACTTCTTTGAAAAAAATTAAGAACTGGGAAGCTAGACAGAGCCGGGTACCTTGATGAAGTGTCATGTGACCTGAGAGGAAGATGCAGAAAAACCAATGTGTGTGTGCTTCTTCCTGCTGCTATGGGCAGTCTGGGGTAAAGAGAGGCCACTGCTTGCTGTCTGGGAATTTGTAGAACAAAAACACACTCAGCATCTTTCTCTGCTGCTGTCAGCTGCTCATAAAGGAATCATTGGTACCAAGGTACCTTCTGATATCTGGATGATTGCTTTAAAAAACGGAGGCAGGAGGAACCTGGCAGCACATGTAAGTGCTTGTATGTCCTCATGAGCCTATGTTGTTGAGGAAAAGAGGAACTGGGCATTGAATATGCAGTTTGTGCCTGAGTCATGACCCTGAGGTGACAGCTGGGGTGAGTGGACTCTCAGCTTCCTCCCAGTCTCCTATGCATGCTATCCTCTGGTTTGGATGTCCATGTGGCAACCAACATAAGGGTTACTTAGAAATGCATGTCTGTGTTTTCAAAAGATTAATTTCATGCTCAGTTTGTGAGTCCTGCGCCATTCTAATTTGGTTACATCTGTACTTGCAGCCACAAACCCCACAGAAGCTGTTTCTCGTCTTTAGGGACCCCTAGATTAGTTTTTGCTTGGGGTTCTCGCTCCTGCGCACCATGCTTAATTGCTGGATACTGCAACAGAATTGCTTAAACCGTTTTAATTTGTGATTTCCCTAAAAATAAAACCGTACCAGAATCAATGTGATTGCAAAAGGCTCCCAGAGGAATCTAGTCAGGGTTCCATAAGCTGCACGATTAGAAGTGCATTACACAAATCCAGGCTCCAGACGTTTGGCGAAAGTGGGGCTGAATTTAAGACTACATGACTCATCACTGATGCAAAATCAAAGTCAATTATGAAGATAATTGAGAAACAACCTGTTCCTATATATAGAAGTGCACATGATCCTCCACAGGCCTTAGTGGGTAGAATGCATCACTCAGAAGGAGTTTTGTGCACATTTTTCCAAGAACAGGTAGGCAGAGGAACTGGCTTTGGGTTTCAGGGAGGTGCAAAAAGAAAGTGAAGTCTTAAGAATATCTGTTGGCAAATCATAATGACAAACTGGGGAAAATATGTGAACTGCATAGCTCATGAAAGCACTTATTGTAAATGAGATAATTTAATCAATTACGTTTCCTAATGTACTAAACCGAATGTTTCATTTTCTGCTTCTGCACATCTTAAATTATCTTCAGGTGCTTTATGAGATTTAATCATAGTTAATAGAAACTTCATTACCATCAAATGTGCTTTCAATAAATGTTGTGTAACAATGTCAGGAGGTGCAGTAAAATATAGTAGGTTCTGAATGGCAAGCAAGCACCCCCCCACACACACAAGTAAGACTGCAAAATGGTTGTTTTCAGACAATGAGCCTCCTCGGAGACTTGGAGAATGGGGTCTTCTGACTGGCTGTGAGCTCCTGAAGGGTGGCTGGCTTACTGATATTACCTGAGGAGTGAACTGACGGGATATGGCACTCCCCTAGAAAATGACTCACAGCTCCATATTCACTGTCTCCTTCCCAGGAAGCTGGTCTGCTCCTATCAGAAAAGAATGCTTCCCATGAATTAAAAGTACTAGTTCCAAAGCTAGCTGCCTCCAGAACATCTTCAGCTAACTATCTCCCAATAACATTAATCACAAGTACAAAGTTCAATTTATTCTTCTCTACCCCTGTCTCTAAGACATTGCTTCCACCATCTTCTCTGTTGTGGTGAACAAATGACCATCAGGTCTGTAGTTTGGGTCAGAAACCTGGACAAGCTCCATGCCCGCTCTGTCTTCTTTACCTCCCTCTCCTTCTCTGTACTCAGTAAACCTCCTAAGTCTGCCCTTCTGCCACTGAAACAGATCTTTGGCTTCACTCTGTGGCTACTCAATTATTTCCCTCATTATTAAAGGGTAACTGATGAGTCCTCACAGTGTGCTGGATATACAGTATATACCGCAGTGTACTAGGATATACAATATATATTGCAGTGTGCTAGGATATACAGTATATACCATGGTGTGCTAGGATATACAGTATATACCACAGTGTGCTAGGATATACAGTGTATACCGCAGTGTCCTAGGATATACAGTATATACCACAGTGTGCCAGGATATACAGTATGTGTCACAGTGTGCCAGGATATACAGTATATACCACAGTGTGCCAGGATATACAGTATATACCACAGTGTGCTAGGATATACAGTATATGTCACAGTGTGCCAGGATATACAGTATATACCACAGTGTGCTAGGATATACAGTATATGTCACAATGTGCTAGGATATACAGTATATATCACAGTATGCTAGGATATACAGTATATGTCACAGTGTTCTAGGATATACATTATATACCACAGTGTGCTAGGATATGCACTATATGTCGCGGTGTGCTAGGATATACAGTATATGTCGTGGTGTGCTAGGATATACAGTGTATACCATGGTGTGCTAGGATATATGGTATATATCATGATGTGCTATGATATACGGTATATATCATGGTGTGCTAGGATATATGGTATGTATCACGGTGTGCTAGGATATACAGTATATATCACAGTGTGCTAGGATATATGGTTAATATCACGGTGTGCTAGGACATACGGTATATATCACGGTGTGCTAGGATATACGGCATATATCACGGAGTGCTAGGATATACGGTATATATCACCATATGCTAGGATATATGGTATATATTACAGTGTGCTAGGATACAGTATATATCACAGGTGAGGAATCTGCCCTCACCACAACATATTATAGGTCCCATAAGGCTCACGGTTTTAGTGAGGGGAAATGGAAGAAATGTCATAAAATTCACTATGATAAATTATGAAAAGAAATACAGCATCTTAGCCAGGTTTGGGGCAAGGATGTTTCTTTGAAGAAAATATTGAGAGAAAGACTAATAAAATTACATTTCAAACTGAAAAATCATGGAAACAAATGTTTGGGGGATGTAGGGGATGAGTATTCAAGACAGAGGAATAGCAGGATATAAAGGATCCATGGTGGGAACTTGCTTGCAAACTCTGGGGACATATGGAAGCAAGGCTGTCTCCAGCAGAGTGACAGGGAGAAGAGCAGTGACAGGGTCACAGAGTGAGGTGAGGGGAAGCTCCATTGTGTTGTAGGCCATCATAAAGACTGACCTTTACTCTGAGGGAGGTGGGAAGCCGCAAGGGCTTTTGTTCAGAGCAACATTACCTACAATTTTCAAGGATAAACTGTCTGCAGTAAGTGTAAACCCATAGGGAACATCTGTTACAGTGATCTAGTGCAACAATAATCTATTATTACAGCTAGGATGCTGGAATAATCTAGGATCAAGAGGACTGTAGCTTGGGCTGCATGGACAATACCAATATTTGCAAAAAGAAATGTGTCACTTTTTGAACCCAAGAATTTGATAATGTAAGAGGAAGAAAGAATAATTTCACATTTGGGGTTATGCATAGAGAAGGACGGAGTTGTTTATCCCTGCTAGTCCTATGACACCTTGATATGAAATTTTGAAAATGGAGCCCAGATTTCAGTTTGAACCTGGAGGGCAGAGCACTCCCTGGCTAGTGTGTGTGCTCAAGGCCTGTGAGTCTCCAGGTGATATTTAAAGCAATCAGGTGGGCCAGAGAGATGGCTCAATTGTTAAGAGCATTGGCTGCTCTTTCAGAGGACTAGGCTTGAATCCCAGCATTCACACAGTGACTAACTGTGGTGTCACTCCACCACGCTTAGATTACAGGAAAAAGGGAAAACACAAAACAGCCGCCAGCAGGTGTCCTAAACGGTGGGATCAAAGGCTGACAACTTTCCACTGCCCACCTCTCTCATCTGGCATCTACACCAGGCAATGCCCTGTTGGCACTCCCAGGCCCTCCAGGCTGCTGCCTCATAGGTACTGTAGAGTCTACTGCCAGACTGCCATGGGATAGGCGCTCTTCAGTCTAATTCCTGCCCCAGGCTCTCACCACACATCACAGCTGATGACCTGATAGGTCTCCTTCCAGCCCCACACCAGCTTCCCAGGGTGGTGGTCTGCTGGACCGCAGTCCAATCCACTGGTCATAACTACACAAGCCTGATGGGCTAAGATTACATGTGCAAAATAACGGCCAGGAGCCCCTGTCTGAGGGTTAAGAAGGACTCATTTATTAATTCACAGCATTCTGGTTTTATTCTCAGAGTGACATCGTATTTCATGGCCTGGTTTCAGACCCTGTGCCTCCCATAACATCATGAGTACTTGTCAATGCCTTTGATCCCAAAGTGTCACAGGCTTGCTAATGCACAGGCAAATCCTGCCCAAGGCCAGGTTTCAGTGTAAATAGACAAGCAGGTGATTTAGCACAAAAGAAGCCACAGGTGGTTTCCTTTTTCCCCTACAACCATCCATAACTCCACTTCCAGGGCAGCTGACACCTTCTTCTGACCTTGCATGACATGGGTGCACTTACATACATGCAAGCAATATACTCTTACATATAAAATATTTAAAAAAAACATATCAGGTAGGATGAGTCACCACGTACAGAATATGAATGTAGAAGAGCACTGGGGACCAAGCCCAGAAGGAGAGAGATACTTAAATGTGAATGTCAGAGGTCACTGCAGAAAAGCATAACCACAGTAGTGAGAGAAAATTCAAAGGGAAAGAAAATGGTCCCAGCATCCTTGGGTATTTGGTATCCTCTCCGTGTGATAAAATGTCATGACCAAAAGCAACATAAGGAAGAGTCGATTTGGGGATCATGTTTCATCTATGTATTAAAAGGAGAGAGAGAGAGAGAGAGAGAGAGAGAGAGAGAGAGAGAGAGAGAGAGAGAGAGAGAGAGAGAGAGAGAGAGAGAGAACATGTGTAGAAAGTGGGACAAGACTGTAAACCTTCAAAGCTCTCCCCCAGTGGCATACTTCCTTCAGCAAAGGATCTCCTAAAGGTTCCATATCCTCCACAAACAGGACCACCAGCTGGGAAGCAAGTCTCCAAGTACATGGGCCTATGAGGGACGTTTCTCTTTCAAACCACCATACCTGGGCAGTTTAAATGATGCCATCAAAGCAGAAGAACTGTTTGGGGAACCAAGGGGGGAAAGGGAGAAATGGAAGAGGGATTGGGTAGTGGGGAAATGTGCTCAAAGGACATTACATACCCGCATGAAAGTGTTCTTATGTAACTCTGTATACATCAGCAATCATCCCCAGATGGAAGGCAACCACAACTGAAGCCATCTAGCTAGCCACAGTTTCCATTGTCTCCTCCTTGTCCCCAGTGTTCCTTAAGTCAGTTTATCTGAGCATTCTAGAAACTCCATTCTCACCATCTCACCACTTAAGCCTCTTCAGGCACTTTCAGGTGCTCTCAGGGGATCTTTCTGCCTTCTTCTCTGAATCCCAGCAGCTTCTCATGACCAATTTTATCATTCAGTGTCTTCCTAGCACCCTCTGTGGCTGAACCCTTCAGCAAAGCAGAGATACTAGTAGTCCCTTTTGGCATTTAGGCTTATTATTACCTGATGTGTTCAGTTACTTTTACCTAAAAGCACTTCCCTGCCACCTAACTCTATTTTATGAATTAATCTTATTTTATGTATAGGAGTGTACTCATGTATATGTACCTTAAATGTACCACATGCATGCAATACCCAATGAGGCCAGAAGAGGGCACTGGATCCCCTGGAACTAGAGCTTTGTCGGTGCTGGGGACCGAACCTGTGTTCGATGCAAGAACAGCCAGTGCTCCTAACCCCTGAGCTTAATTCTAAATGTTCTTAGCTTAATTCTAAATGTTCTTAATTGATTCTTCCTCCAATTTTCAGCTTAAGCATCACTTCTGCAAGATCTGCCATCTCTCTGCACACATATTTGGGTTAGTTACCCCTATAACTCACACAGAATTAAATTATCCCCCATTCTCTGCTTTATTTTTATTGTGTGTATACTGTTCTAAACACCCATAGTGATGTATTTAGAACGGGGTTTGTTTTTGTGTCATTTGGAGGTTTTATTTTTGTTGTTGTTTGTCTTCTACTACCCTGTACCCTTCCCCCAAAAGTTTAATTTTTAAAATTGAAACAAGTCACTCCTTGAAAATCTCATACATCTATACAATGTATTCAAATTATGTCCATCTGCCACAACCTCTCCAGGTCCCCCCTGGTGGCATCCACTCTGTTTTCCTCCCGACTTCATGTCCTATATTTTTGTTGTTGCTGTTAATAATTCCCCCAGTCAAATTAATGCTGCTTGTATGTGCATAGGTGTGGGGCCATCCACTGGAGCCTGGGCACCCTGCCAGTGGCCATGATCCCAAAGGAGAGTGACTCTACCTCCCACAGCAACCATCAATTGCCACTTCCACCAAGGGGGCAGGCAAAGGAGCCCCTCCCCATCCTTACTTGAATTTTGATTGGCTTGATCTTATGTCAGTCTTGTGCAGGTAGCCACAGGTACTGTGAGTTGATATGTGCAACAGCCACGCCATGTTCGGAAGTCAGCATTTCACAGCTCTCCTCTCCAGGCATGAAGCCCTCCTGAATATGACGAGGCCTCATATTCATTCAGAAAGCTGACAGGTTACCCTCTGTATTAGCTGCTTTTCTGTTGCTGTGATAAAACACCTTGACCAAGGCAACTTAAAGAAGAAACACTTAGACTAATGGCTTCAGAGAGAAGGTCATAATGTTGGGGGAGGCATGACAGGATATATATATATATATATATATATATATATTAGTGGATTTACATTGGGCTTCTTTATGTATCCTTACATTTGCCTGACACATTCCTTTTTTTGTTGTTTTGGTTTCCTTACGAAGCTCCAGCTGACCTAGAACTTACAACTATCCTGCCTCAGTCACATGGTTCCTAGAATAACAAATGAATGTCATGATGCCTGATTAGTATAGGGTTTTGTTCATCATTTTATTTATTGCATTTACCCTACATCCTAGAACATAGTAGATGTTCAATAAATATATGTTGAGCTATAGGTCTATGCCTTCTGATTAATTTCTTACTGAATCTTTGATTACTAAAGTGAAAAATCAGGAATTTTGCTTCTAAGTGTCAAATTTATTCATTCCTGTATTAGGTGAACATTGTACTCTTGTCATATAGAATTAGGCATGACTCAAATATAAGAAAAACATAAGGAATGTATTCTCCCTGTAGTTTCAGTACAAGGTAGATGAGGGATTTGAGAAAAAAGGAGCTACTCTGAAGAATCATCCCCTGTGAAGCCAGGCAGGAGGATACGTCCCCAGAGCATTTACAACAGACAAGGCCTGAATACATCCCCGAGGTCTGGAAACTAGGTGTGCTCTTCTCTTCACTTGAGAAAAGTCCATCCTGCATCTGTGCCCACAGTCCGCGGGCTTTCGGAGTGGAATGGTATGTTTCCTCACCAGGTAGGAAACTACTCAGAAGATGTGGGTTCAGTACTTCCGCACATGTGCTTGGTGCTTGTCCATTCTGTCTCAGGCTGTGCAGACATGAGAAAACTTTGAGCCTGTACAGCAGACTGCTGGGCCCCTCAGCTAGCAGGAGTTTTCTGCTACACTCTAAAACACTTTCCTCCTTGTTTTGTCCATCATTTTTCTTCATCTCGTGCTGATTATTTTCAATTACATAAGTGCAGCACTTTGCACAAATTGCGTGGTTGGCTTTGTCCTTTACAATCATTCTTCCCGTGAATCAATTCAACACATATACACATGCAACATTTGTAATTTTCTTTGCATTTTCAACTTTTTTATTATCCGATTTTTAGCCCATCATAAGTGTATGATTTTTCTTACTACCATTTTCCATGATTTCTCTCACTCTGCCCTTAATGGACATAATGGGATTTTGTTCATTAAACGTTTGAGAACTAAGCAAAGACAGGAAACATGTGACTGGTCAATGTGCTCTTCAGCACCAGCATACCTGGGATGCTTGCTGCAAATGTGAATTCACAAGCCCCATTTATCCAACACACAAAAACTCAGACTTTATAGAGTTTATATCTTCCGTGGTCAGGGTAAGAAACTAAGTAAGGCTGAAATGATTTGCTCAAAGGCTAGAGTTCAAATCCTGATCTTTCTGCTTTTTCACTTTGTCTCCTCCTGATAAGTATAGTACTTTTGCAGTGCAGAGGTGGAACTGCCAGTTAAAATAAAGGACTCAGCTAAATCTGAACTTCAGATGAACACTGAACAAATAATGTTTAGTGTAAATATATCTAAATATCACATTAAAATACTTATGCTAACGTTATTCATGATTGATTTGGAAATTTAGAATTACTCATGGCTTATTTGTTTTGTTGAGACAGTGTCACTATGTAGCCCTGACTGGTTTGGAGCTCCCTGTGTTGACCAGGCTGACCTTGAACTCATAGAGATCTACCCTCCTCTGCCGCCTGAACATGCACTACGATGCCTGGTTAGTCCTGTATTTGTATCTGCTACATCTGGTAACCATACTCAGACAAGGACTAACACAGGTCTGAGTGTGCACTGTCCAGAAACAGTTCATAAAAATGAACGGCCTTTATTGGCAGCCTTAGAAGGTCAGGTAGGGTTGAAGCATCCATTAGCAAAGACTCTTTCTGTAAGGGTGAAAGGTCTGAGAAAAAAATCTACAGATTTGACCATATGGTGTGTACAGATGAGAAGTGGATGAAATGAGCTGGAATAAAGGTTGGGGCAAAGCAGTGTCTGGCGCAGTCAGACGGGACTTCTGTGTGGGAACACAGACTCAGCACATACTAGCCAGCAGTCAAAGCTCTGGGAGTGGCAGTATCATACTAGTGATTGATGTTCACACGTGATCAGAGACTGGGGTGGGATACCAGGGAGAGGGGACTGCCATGTGGGCATTAGAAAAGTTGTCTTCCATTCAAGCTGGAGAATGACAGGCAATAGATATAGAATCATAGAGACAGGTGTGGGTTTGAGGGAGTGAGGAAGGAGTGAACTGGACCTAAATCAAAGACAGTTCTTGTCTTTCAAGCCTGGTCATTGGTTGTATCACCACCAGACAAAGAAAATTAAGGAGGAAAGAATGTCCAAGGATGCAGGAATGGTAAATCCTTTGAGATGAAAAATGTGAGAGGTTAGCACATATTACGAGTAATGCTGTCCAGCAAGCAGGAAGAAAACCTGGAGTGGATCTTTGGAGAAGATAGCAGATGCTGTCTGAGACTGGGTAGTTCCTGTATGTGACTGAGTATCCAATTAGAGACAAGAGAAAAGAAAAAGGGCCAAGAACAGAGCTCTAAAGCCTGCGTTTACAACCGGAGAATAAAGCAGTAAGTTATAGTGGGTGGGAGAAGGAGAGCCAGACTGAAGGGGCAGCACATTCTGAAAGGAAGGTTGGCCATTCCTGTCTTGCTGTTGTAGAGCAGAGGTAATGACTGAGAGATCAGGACTGCTGATGAAGTTCCAAGTGACCTTCAAAGGGGAATGAGGTTCGTCAGGCATGGATGTTAAAGGATAGAGAAGTCACATGTTAAGGCAGAGGGAACCAGATTAAAAAATTATCACAGAGCCTGACTACCAGCTAAGCAAATATAATAGAAGAATGTATGTAAATTCTGATAAGGGAACTTGATATCAAGCATTTTGAGAAGTAGGAAACAGAGTGACGACTGCCTCACCTCCAGCCTTTAGGGTAAAGAAATGGGGAAAACAACTGACAGACATCTGTATTCCTTTTCCTGAAAGGACTCAAGGGATCCTGCTACGAAGTGGTTACTTAAGGAGAAAAACGTAACTGAAGAAAAACATGCTTTATGCAACTTTTTATACTCCTAAAACATTTTCTAGTTTTTTATATTTGTTGCTTCAGTTTTCTTTATTTTAACAATGGTAAGAATTAGCTGCTTTGAGACTATGGATCATGTATTAGCAGATTTTTAATGTTTTAACATCCTTTGAGGTCTTTTAAATAAAGAGCTAAGAACTCAGTAGAAACAAAGTAACATCTTTGAGAAGCTGGGCACAGTAGGTTGAGGGAAGGATTTGGAGAGAGGTGATTAGAGAAAGTTGACGGGCAGAGGGCAAGGCACCACTGTGGGGAAAGAACTTGAAGAGGCAAGACCAGAAGAGAATAACATATGAGGCTGCGTGCCTGTGGAGACAGGACAGGGCTAGATCAGAGCAGGCCTGACACAGAACATGGGAAGCCCCTTCAGGGAACAGGGAAAGGAAGAAGAAAAATTGTATACAGAGCAGAGGAGTTTTGAGTTGGGGTGGATTGAGTTCACTTAGCATGGCTTCTGTCTTTTCAGTAGGAAGGAGGACAGTGAGAATAGTTGATTGGAGAAAGGGAAAGACTCCAGAGTGGCTGTCCGGATGGCAATGCTGTCTGCCCTGGGCATGAATAGCCTACTGCCTGCTCAGCAGGGAAGGCCCAGCTCCTATTTCTAATTTCCCAGCATCTTATTTCTAATGCTAGTGACTAGAGCTGTGACTTCCTCTAGCATGGTGCAAGTGTGGAAAGAGA
Source organism: Rhizomys pruinosus (assembly GCA_009823505.1). Taxonomy (NCBI): domain Eukaryota; kingdom Metazoa; phylum Chordata; class Mammalia; order Rodentia; family Spalacidae; genus Rhizomys; species Rhizomys pruinosus. The sequence continues at coordinate 2,944,737 of VZQC01003508.1, forward strand.
AGAAATGTAAGGAAGGAACCCAGTGAGCAGTTAGATTCTGAAGGTGGCTGTGTACTCAAACCTGGGCTCTTTATGAAGCCTTGGGTAAAGCTTTCTTAACTGTGTCACTAGGTATAAGGTAAAATAATAAAATGCTGGCCTTGTAGATTTTGCTGTGAAGATAAGATGAAACTAAGATCACATCTGCAGTCTTTTTATTTTTATTTTTTTTATTGATGCTTTGTGTATTTCATACATCATTTTCCAATTCAGTTCAGGCATATTTTCCCTTCCCTTCCCCCCATCCCACCCCATCCCAGAGTCCAAGACAACAGCTCCAGAGAAAGTAGACTGTTTTGCTTCTCATCCACCTGTGCCTCTTGTCTAAGCCTAGGGAACAATCTGCAGAAGAGGGGTCGTGGTAGAATGTAAGGGCTGTGATTGGGGTGAATGGTGAACCTACAGCAATATAGCCTGGACACTCATTTGATCAACTTGATTGAACATACAAGCCCTGCCCTGCTGGATGGTGGGACCAAGGGGATGTGTGGGTTTGGACACAACTGCTTGCAAATTGGTTTTACATGAAGGATGCTTGTACTCATAAATTATCACTTATTGTTAAAAAATGGAAAAAAAAACTGAAAGAAAGATGCAGGACAGTTATGGCAGAATGCATGATCACATCTGCAGTCTTTAATGAGCTGAAGACTCTGGGTGACCCTTGCTATAAAGAGATGGTGGCAGTGTGATCAGGACAGAAGTAAGCAGGTGGAGGAGTGTGATCAAGATCACTGAGTCTGCAGAGCACACAGCTTCCTCTTCAGCTCTGCTAGGTACTGATCATAAGGCTTTGGGCAAGGCAAGTAATTTCCTAACCTTGGTTTATATGCCTAAGTCCAGAAATTTCCATGAAGCTGTTGGAGTTATGCAAGTGTAAAATACCAGAAGGAGCCACGCATAGTGGTGCAAACCTTTAATCCTAGCACTCGGGAGGCAGAGGCAGGCTGTTCTCTGTGAGTTCAAGGCCATCCTGGTCTACATAGTAGCTCAAGGCCAGCTGGGACTAAAGGGAGACCCTGACTCAAAAAGACCAAAAAAAAAAGCACCAGAAGGATGTCTGGTAATATTGTTTAAAGCCTGGCTTTTTTGCCATTAATTACAATGAAAAAAATAGTAGTAATAATAATGTTTTTCAAAGATGGAAAACTTGAAAGACAGAGACGTGGATTTGTGGTTAACAAGTCAAGAATTTCCAAGGATTACAAATGTAACTGAAATTGATTACCATAGTCGAGCATAGCAGAACATTTAAAAGCCACTTTCTAGTGAGTTGAAGAAAATTCTTATTGCTTCTTACTACAGGATGAATAAACCATCCAATCAGTAACTTGAGTAATATCCTGGTGGGTCAATTGCCCACAGCCCTGTCCGCACTTTGGCTGCTTCCCCAGCTGGCTCTTGGTTGGCTTGCTATGGAAGTCTAGCTTAGCAGCTGATCTTTAGTCTCCCATTCATTTGCTTCTCCATGGCTTCTCTTAATGAATATTTTTTATGTGGATTCCTCACCAGTTCACTGCCTCTTACATTACTAATCCAAGTTTGTCTGCCGTATTTTCTACAGTGGAAGCAGCAGTTATTCTAGGGTACCTACTAGGAGATGAAGCAGAAGATCACATTTAGAAAGGCACTCACTGTTCTCCATTGTTAATTCTCCATAGCTTGAGTCCTGCAAAATAGATTCCAGTCTGGTATATATTAAGTCAGATATATGTTAAATTCATAACATGGGAATCGAGTTAATGTTCCATTAGCAAGAGGAATTAACATGCCTTATACCTGGGAGTCTGGCAAAGAGAACAGCAAATCAAGTCAACAGCAGCGGCTTGAGTCCTCAGAGACATTGGCTACCATAAATGGCCAGAGAGGTTGTCATTCATAAAGCTATCAACCTTGTTAATACAAAGGGGCTTTGAAAGGTCACTTAGCCCTTTCCAGCCAGCTCTGACCAAAAACTAAAATAAAATAATTGCAGTCTATTATAAAGTCCTGCTGGTTTTTAGAGACTTTCTGAAAGGAGATTTCACAACCTCCCTCAGAAATATAGTTGAGATTTTTTTAAACAACTTTCATTGTAGAAAAGGTCATTTCAATATCTAACCAGAATCCTAATTCCTAAAATAAAAGTCCATATCCTCCTTTTCAATGCTTGTTAGAGACGGAAGAAGAGTTGGTTACTAATTTTCTCCAAAATGGACAGCCATCTAGTGCCGTCTGTGGGCCTAGTCTCTTATAACAACCCCTTTGCGTCCCCATCACCAGGAAGTTGCCTTACAGCTCTCCTCTTCCAGGACAAGTGAAGCCTGGAATTTCCTCTCCAGGGTCCTCCTTTCCCTTTCCCTGTGTCTCTTTGGACATTTCTCTGTGGGTGCTGTTTACAGAGCACATAAATTCCTCTGTGCTTTCTTCTGAACTTGGAAACAGCAGGTTACTTGATCAGATCTTTGGTTGTTTTCGTTTCATCTGTGGTTGTAGATTATACACAATTATTTTTTCTCAGACTTGCTGGAACCTTCCATACTCTGGGTAAAGCTTAAGTGACTATTGGATAGGGGAAACTAGGGATAAAGAGGACAGGAAAGACCACAGTAACACAAAGGTGTGCAAAGCCCTGCTTACATCATGGAAAGGCATAGAGGTATCCTGCTCCCACAAAGGCAGAATAGACTGCTCAGTGGATGCTTTGTTCAGAATCCCTTTGAGCCAACAAATCAGCAGCAACGTGCATCTGTAAGAAAACTGATAGTTATAAACGGATGTGTGCAAATGAAAATAAAGAGAATTCTTTCAGCAGAGTATCTAAAATCACCCCAAGACTCCGATTCCTTTAATATTTCTGTCCTCACAGTTTGAGGCCAGACAAGCAATCAATAAATAGTTCTGCACAATGATTAGCAAGGTTCTGTTTACAGCAGAAATTATAGAGATAATACTGATTTTGAGTTTAAAGCAGTTAGAGAGAACAAACCAACTCATTGCCATTCAGATAATGATTTAAAAAAATACATACCATCAAAAATGCATTGTAGGAACCCCAAGCCCTGGGGAGAGGGACCCTGTGGTGGCACTTGACAGGTAGGAAGGTAGACATGGGCAGTCAGACAGGATGCCTAGCACAGTGGACAGGTGTGTGTGACACTGGCCACTATACAAAGCTCTTTGCTAATATCACCTTTCCAGCAGATCAGTCAACCACAGTCAAATGTGGGATGAGAGTGCAGTAGGGCTGGAAAACTGGCGTAGAACTGGACATGGAGATAGGTGGGAGCCTGGGAAGGTGCCTATGCTATGCTGTGCAATCATGTGACTCCAGAAGTTCCTCTGGAAACGAGTGGTCACGTCTCCCTAGGTGGGCTGATACCTTCTCATGAGTATGTGCTTGACTGCACAGACTTGCATATGGTGGCTCTACACAGCCCCATGCAAGTGCACCTGTGCTTCCAGACACATGTACACAGGACTTTCTCCTTTTTTCCAGGAAGACAGCTTAGAAAACATAGAACTAAGTCTTTGGTCCTTGTGAGTTCAGTCCTGAACACACACAAAAGAGATCCATATCACCCTTGTGAACATAAAGAAATCTATAGTGAAAATCACTGTATCCTCTTGGAAAGTAAGATTAGAAACCAGCTGGTATAGAGGAAAACAGGAATAAAAAGCAAAATCGGGTAGACAGAGAAGACAAAGAAGAGAATAAAGACAAATGCACAATTCAACAGCAGAAGAATCTAAGCTGTGGGTAAGGATGTCAGAGTCAAACTCTTGAGATGTTGAATGTGGCTTTGAGTATCTGTGTATACCACCTAAAGTACCAAGACCCTGTTGCTTCTTTTAGATAAGACATCACTGGGTTGTGTGTGAATTCATCCATTCATTCATGACATTCAACAAATATTTGTTGAGTTGATGAAATTAGTACATCCTGAACTTTGTAATCCCCAGATTATTGCAAAATCAGTACCACTTTCCATGTCTTTCCATAGGCGCCCTCTCTACTGCAACTACTTTACCTGGTATCAGAGTAAACCTCATGGTGGAGAGGGTAAACTCACCTGCAGGTCTCCCTGCCTCTGTCCCCACTCTGGCCCAGAGACGCTCTATTCACGCCTTTAATCCTAGCACTTGGGAGGCAGAGGCAGGCAGATCTTTGTGAATTCAAGGCCAGCCTGGTCTACAGAGTGAGTTCCAGGTCAGCTGGGGCTACAGGGAGACCCTGTCTTGAAAAGACTAAAAAAACAAAAGAATTTATTTCCATTGTTAACTGTGTGTGTATGCTGTAGGGGTTGTGCATGTGAGTAAAGGGGACCGCAGAGGTCAGAAGTGGTCACTGGATCCCCTGGAGCTCAAGTTACAGGGGGTTGTGGGCCACCCCACATAAGTCTGTTGCTGGATTCCAGCCTCCCATGCTCTACAGGGTTGTTATGCACTCTTAACCACTGAGCCATCTCTCCTGCCTCCCACTAGTCATTAAAAAAAAAAAAAACTTTTAATATTTAATTCCTTTAAGTCATATTTTCCTGGGAGAAAAAAAAAAACGTGGTGAGCTCTGTCCAACATTCATATTTCAATGCAAAGTCATATGTATTAGGGCCCTCCTAAAGGGGAAGAATCTGTAAGAGTGATGAGAATTCTGGTTACCTCTACAGCAAGGACAAGATGGGAGTCCAGGGGAGTGATGACAGTGTGCCCCGCCCCTCTGCTTTGTCTCGCTGTGCTCATGTCCAGCCACTTCCACTCTGAGCTCAGACACTTTGCTCTGCTCATCCCCCTGGCTCTTGGTCCTTGGATTTTCATACCTGGGATGCTAAGGATGTCTTTGTCTTTGTCTCTGTTCTTCCAGCTCAGCAGAGGAGCAGCTGCATTCTGTGCACAGCCAGGCTGCTTCTCTGTGTGAGCTCATTTTGTGAGCAGGTGTGTGCTCCCCAGATGTACCTTTTCAGATGGTGGTATCATCACTCAGCAGTGCCCAAGGAGCAAGGACAGAGGGAGGAAAAGGCCGATTGGTCCCAATCCAAAGTCCTATTTGCTGTCTCTGGTGTCCTGGTGTGATGTGCCTGTTGTGTTAAGTGTGAGCTCTGTTCTAGAAACAGGGAAGGCAGGAACATAGCAGGTTGGTGGGTGCCTCCTTGTCCCTCCTTTGGAGGTGGTAAGACCAATAAGCCTGAATCCCTACCTTCGCCCCTTCTACACCTCCTGAAGTTGGAACTAAGCTCTGTGTCGTTGCATCCTGTTGTATGGTATACCCTCCATGAATTTATGGTTAATAATGTGTCAATTAGTTCCTGCCCTTCCAGCTTGATTCCTTGTGATGTAATTCCTTGTAATCCTCTTTACCCATTATTTTTATGTGTTTGCTGCACTATTACTGATCCATTCTGCTTGATTTCCTTATTCAGTCTTTAATTTGGTAGCACCTTATTTTATGGTCCACTAACTTTGTTGAAAATAAATTCACTGTACTTGTGTGGTTTTGGTTAGTATTACCCATTTGGTAACAAAAGCACCACATTAGGTTGCAGTGGACGCATAGTAAGTGTTGTACAATTACAAGGTAAATATATGATGGGTTTATTTTATCCTCTTAGCCCAGCACAGGGTGACCGAGTAATTATTTTGGACCCATTAATTGTATTTACCACATAATCTGTTAGAAGATTAATTATGTAGTTAGCTCTTACCATCTTCCTTTTCTATACGCATTGAGAGTACACCCATTTTAGGATTACTTTGTTTCAGATACTCTTCTACATTGCATTGCATTAGCCATTATGAATCTGCTTCAGGGATGAGCTACACCCAATATATCTGGAAAAGAGTGGGAATTCATGACGGCATGTCCTGGGGGCTGGGGAGACATCCACGACCTAAAATCAAACTAACGCTTTTATTTTTGCTTTGCCCATGCATTCAATAGGATGGAGTAGGAGAGGTACGGGAGAAAAGCATGCGCCCTCTTAGAGAGCAGCCCTCTTCTACCATAAAGTGTTACAGTCTAGCATCTCCTTGGTTTCAGAAAACATTTAGCATGGACTCAAGAGCCCTTGGCAACCAAAATGTTCATATTTCACCCTAAAAATATCTCATGATGATTATCTATACTAAACCAAGTTTACTAGTATTCTCTGAATCTGAATGACTGGTGCCAAAGCTGACTTATTTGTGAACTCTCATCTTTTCTCTTTCGGCTCATTGACCATGTGAGTTTCTTGCCCTAGACAGCTCTGTGCAAATGCATGTCCCCAGGTCCCATAGGAGCACAGTAGCTACTCATTTTTTTTTTTTTTGTCATTTGTGTGAGTCTGTTCTTCCCCAAATAAAAATAAAATACAAAAGAACTTTGCAGGTAAATGTGACTTCTTAAAATAAGTTAAGGAGTTGTTTGTTTTTACTAGAAAAATATTATGTTCTTTGTAAAATTGATTCTCTGCAAGTCTATTACATGGTAAGCTACCTTAATGCAGTTAAGATATTTGACTAGCTCTGCTTTGATTTATACAAGGAATTTCAGAAACACAATTACTGTGTGAATGAGCATTGTAGCTTGTGACTAGCTACCTATGTCCTTTTCTCTGAGCAGTAGCTCCAAAACTCCAGTAATGTCTCGTGTTATGTCCTAAGTGGCTCTCTGGCCTTGTGCCCTTGATAGCCACTTAGGATTTCTCTTGTGTCTTTCAGGCATTGAGAATGCCAGCGACATTGCTCTGTACTCGGGCTTGGGTGCAGCCGTCGTGGCCGTTGCAGTCCTGGTCATTGGTGTCACCCTCTATCGACGGAGCCACAGTGACTATGGCGTGGACGTCATTGACTCTTCTGCATTGACAGGTGGCTTCCAGACCTTCAACTTCAAAACAGTCCGTCAAGGTCAGCGGCACAGGTCCCCCAACACCTCATCCTCAGGACCATGGGCTGCTGTCATACAGGCCACTCAAGTGTTCTTAAGCCTGTGTGAAGGCAGCTCTTGGCACTGGGAGCCGCTACCAAATCATTTTCACACATCAATACAGGAAATGTGACAAAGATGGTCTGCTTGGGCATCAGCTATTGTGAGCTCAAATGGATCCCAATTCCTAGTTAGCAGCACTTCAATGAGCAATTTGATCTTTTAATATACAGTGAGCTTAATGAGTTACCATCTCTCAAGTTATCCAACTTTCTCCATTAGGAACCCTGATTTGAGTTTGTGTATTTAATTTCATTAACTAAAGTACTGATTACTGAAGGCTAAGGAAACAACCCAGAGCAAACCTCCCAGATACCTTTATTACATTTAACATTGTCTTCTACTTCAGATAAATAAAAAGGAATTTAGAAGATACCTGATGGGTCAGTTAGCCAGGGACAAAGTGAAATTCCAGCCTAAATGACACTCACCTATTGCCAAGTCCAGGCGATCTTTTGTTGTGGAGGAAGAAACATCTATCATGTCAAACCACAGCAATGTTCACTTTCAAAACTGAGTCATTTAATTCTCTTGGATGAACCAAACCCATTTCTGACTACAAGGTGGGAATGAGGTACCCTTTGGCTTTACTTTTCAGTGAAATGAAACTCCCTCTTCCAAAGACAGAAGTTTCTGCCTGGACCCTCATTATCCATACAGTCTCCTTTATTTAAGTTGATTGTGTCAATAGCACCTATGGACAGGTTGAGCAGTCTCTGCTCAGCTTCTGCTAGGTGGATAGGCTGCGGAAGTGGAGAACCAAAAATGCTAGAAGCAGCAACTGAGCCATGACTAGGACACAGGAGCCTCTCCTCTAGCCTTTGATTGCTGGGCACCTCACAGTTAGACCTCTAATGAGGGTGTGAGTCTGGGTGAGAGTTAATGATAAATTCAGTGATATACTGATTTTTATCATATATAAGGAAGTAGACATATGTCCATCAAATAATAAGATTTCAATATCTTAGACCATTTGCATAGAAATAAACGTTAGTACAAGAGTCAGCTTTGTGCCTAAGTACACCAGCTTTAAAAATGCTTTATATTAGGGTCTAAAGTTGCTATGAGGCTTAGCAAATCAATTATTCCGAGTCTCAGTTTCACAACTATAAGACGAGGATATTACGCCCTCCTCACAGTGTTCTTGTGAAGATGAATTTGCCTAGAATAACACAGGGAAGCCCATGGCATATGGGAAGAGCTCGGAGTGTGCTGAATGTAGTTCAGGCTGGTCATGGTTTTCTTTAATCATGGGGCGCAGCATGCTCTATGGGGCACCAAGCAGCAGGTATGAGTGGTGGGTGGGTGCCTGGCCTAAACACATTTGGGTCACACTAGCACATATAAGCTTGAACATGCCTTCTTATAGAGGAATGTGTCAGACAATCAGAGTATCATGATTCCCTAAGAGAACACACTTTGCCATCAACATTTCACTTACTTTTGGCCAAGAATTTCACAAAACTAGTGATAAAAATTCCTTTGGTAACCTCTGCTCCTCAAATATCCACTGTCAGGATGTACCTCATGTTTTATGTTGGTGGCTTTTACCTCCACTGTCTTCAAAACTGCTCAGAATAATTGAACAATATAACCAGTACCCCAGGAGGGGGATAGTAAGACTGACAAATAGAATGTTGCTCTGGTTTCATTCTGTCACTATGATAAAATACCCCAACAGACAGCAGCATAAGGGAGAAGGGTTTCATTTGGCTTACAGTTCCAGGTTACAGCCCTTCATTCCAGGGAAGTCAAGGCCAGAACTTGAAGCAGCTAAGCCACATCCACAGGAACAGAGAGCAACAAATGCATGCATGCTCAACTGTGCTCAGCTCTCTTTCTCCACTTTCATATAGTCCAAGACCCAACCCCAGGGAATGACGCCTCCCCATAGTGGGCTGGCTCTCTTCACCTCAATTAGCATAGTCAATGCAGTTCTCCAGACATGCCCACCTGATCTAGACAGACCCTCTGGAGACCCTCTTCTCAGGTGATTCTACAGTGACAAAACTATCAGAAATGTCATGGACTATGGAGTAGTTTACTCATAAGTACTAACACAGCATGTATAAGGACATGGGTTCAATGCCCAGCACTGCAAAGTGAATAGATAAAAAGATAGAAAAGAAGGAGAGAAGGATGGAAGAGAGGAAGGAAGGGAAGAAAGAAGGCAAGCATACAGACAGAATACAATTCTAACAGTAGACCTGGAACTTGAAAAAGGGTAAACAGAGTGTGATTGGTCCTATCAGGCTTCAGTCAAATTGGCAGCCAACATTCTTCAAAGGTGCACTCCTGTGTGTGTGTGTGCGTGTGTGTGTGTGTGTCTGTGTGTGTGTGTGTAGATAGAACCCAGGACCTTATATATATTAGGCAAGCTTTCTGCCACTAAGCCATACCCTCAGCCTTGCACATAAATTTATTTTTTATTTATCAAGTACATATATTTATAATCAAGCATTTTTCACGCTGCTGTGCCATCTAACTCACAGGAAAAAAAATTGCCTGTATTTTTTTTCAACTCAAGCTATAGGGAAGTCTTTTTAAGAGTAGCCAAAAATTAATCTTCAGAAGGTGAGGGTTTTTTTTTTTATTATTAAATAACCAGGAGACTTAGGAATATGAGTTTTTGAGGTCTCCATGGAAACTCCTGTTTCAAACTGTTTTCAGATGTGGTATGTTCTTCAGTCCCACTTCTTGCTTGGGAAGACCACAGATGAGAGTGAGGTCATCATCTATTGAACTCAATATATTTCTGTTAAAAAGGACTACTTGATGGTAGCTACAGCTCAGCATAGCAGCCACACGCATGGAAAGGGAGCATCGCCGAAGAGCTGTTGGTGCTGCATTAGCTCATCTCATTTGTGTATGTTCACTGTGATTCTGGTTTGTCAGAGCATCTGAACAAGAGGTGGAAAAAGTGAGGGAGACAGATTACCTGCTGGTACCACTACAAATTATGAAAATGGAAAAACAATAGAGGCTAATATAGGACAGCCTAGAATTGCAGCATTTTCAAAAATACCATACTTTAAACATTTTTGTCAGGCCCCAAAGGAAAATTGTTTAATATGGTTTGGGTTTCAATTTGAGCTGTCATATTGATGGACTGATAAGGGTGGGAGGTTGGGGAGTGAGTGTTGTTTTGTTATTTACTAATAAAAGGGATTACTTCATCACAAGAAAATATCACAGCATTTCTTTTTAATATTTGGCTTGGAAAAAACTGGTGAGCAACAGATGACCAAGTCCAATTTCTCATGTTTTTGTAAAGATTGTTTTGTTCATTTGTTCTGAGCCAGAAAACCATTCTGCACTGCTCCCCAAATCAGATCAGAGTCACTCCCTGCCCCCTGCTAGAGCATGCTTTCCTTCTCAGAGTGACATATGTGATGTTCAAGGAAATTGTCTCCCCAGACACAGAACGATTCACCAGGGCTCCTGATCCATTGGCTCCAAAGCACATTACTTCCTCCCCAGCTCCAGGAGTCGCCCAGAATTATATAAGGAATGCTCTCCAGCCTTTGTGGGCTCTTGGAAGCAGCACTGCTAGTCAGCACTCCGTGGCATCTCTTGCCATTTAAAAGGAACAGATGTTATTTTGCTCCAAGCTGGATTGAGAATCATCTTTCATTTTTTACCTTTTCTTTGCCAGTTAAAATAACCACAAAAACAATACCTAAGGTAGTTGCCTGACAGTGCCAGACGTGCTTGCTTTCAAAAGAAGCCATGTAAAGATCTCAGGCAGTGAAGGATTTGGGCCTGTGGCCTTCACAGAAAGGCCTGGGAAGGCCAGACATCCTCATTCCGAGGCCCTGGTCACTAAGGACCAATCCCTTAGAGGGGCAAGGCTCTGTGAGGTGGGTACAGAAAGCTGAGGGCAGTCACAGCATCCAGAACCCATGCCGATTGTTCTCTAGGTAAGAGAGGCAGCTGCAAAAGACTAACGGAGGCTTTTAGTTTCTGAGTGACAGATCGATTTTTTCTTACCAGGTAACTCTCTACTCTTGAATCCTGCCATGCAGCCAGACCTGACGGTGAGCCGGACGTACAGTGGGCCAATCTGTCTGCAGGACCCACTGGACAAGGAGCTGATGACGGAGTCCTCACTCTTCAACCCTCTGACTGACATCAAAGTCAAAGTTCAGAGCTCATTCATGGTTTCCCTGGGAGTGTCTGAGAGAGCAGAATACCATGGCAAGAATCACTCTGGGACTTTTCCCCATGGGAACAACCGTGGCTTTAGTACAATACATCCCAGAAACAAAATGCCGTACATACAAAACCTGTCATCACTTCCCACAAGGACAGAGCTGAGGACAACTGGTGTCTTTGGCCATTCAGGGGGGCGCTTAGTAATGCCAAATACAGGTGGGTGGTAAGTGTGTGCTTGTATATTTTCCTTGTTTGTGTAGATATTTTACATGTGTGCAGTTAGATCCATCTGATACATTTCTTTGAGAACTGCAGGTAGTGTGGCTATCCTTGGAGACGAGAACCAGTGCTGAGATAACACTGTGCCATCTCCAGGTTAAGTGGGCAAAACATAAAGTTCCATGCCCTTAGAGTTGATGGTCATCTTTTTCTAGCCTCCCCAGTTTAAACCCCTTTGGGATATGTTACCTAGAACATGGTGAGGAAGCAACAAGCGCAATTCTTTGCTGTGACTGACAAATACCATTTTTATCCAAAGCAGATTTATAGACTGGTAAATAATTTAGTGCAATGACAGGCACAGCTCACCGATAACAGATCTATCAACGCTCTTGGTGCCCATAGACATTGCTAATAACACTGCTTCCCGGTGAGCAGCGATTCGGAAACAGCACATTGTTGCTCTTTGAAATTCAAACATCAGTTCCAGGGATCTGTCGTAAATGTAATTAATATCTAAGTATGCTTTTCCTCCTTTCTGTTTGAAGAGAGATTTTTTTGGTTGTATTCCTGATATACCTCAAGTCTCCAGCCAAGGTCACTTTAAAAATAGCATCCTTAGCCAAGCGTGGTGGTGCACGCCTTTAGTTCTAGCACTTGGGAGGTAGAGGCAGGCGGATCTTTGTGAGTTCAAGGCCAGCCTGGTCTACAGAGTGAGTTCCAGGACAGTTGGGGCTACAGGGAGACCCTGTCTCGAAAAGACCAAAAAATAAATAAATAAATAAATAAATAAATAAATAAATAAATAAATAGCATCCTAGCCATTGATGGGTCTTCAGGGTTGCTGTCTGAGATCTACGTAGAAGCCAGAAGTTATCAGTTTCTCCTCTGAGTCCCAGGCCGTAAGCAGTAGACAGTGTTCCAGCTCATAAAGCTGCTCTTGAGGGTGGAGAGGGATAAGTCCCTTGAATCTGGGCGTGTTGTTACATGGAAGTGGACGATGAAGCCAGTGCTCTGAACAGGCTTCCCTTAGAGGGTGGAGCCCACTGTTATTCTGCCCCTAGCAGGAAACATGTTGACAGGACTAATCTCCAGGTGCAGTTGCAGCTACCTGGCCTGTTTGGTATTTGCTTAAAAATTGAACTTAGTCTTGAGTTGATAGATATTGCTTTGTTCTCCAGTAGATCAGTTGTGTCTGTTTTTTTTTTTTTGGGGGGTGGTATTTTCAAGACAGGGTCTCCCTGTAGCCCCAGCTGTCCTAGAACTCACTCTGTAGACCAAGCTGGCCTTGAACTCACAAAGATCAGCCTGCCTCTGCCTCCTGAGTGCTAGGATTAAAGGTGTGCGCCACTACACCCAGCCAGTTGTGTCTTTCAACACATTGCTTCAAAATATACTATATTTCTGAAAACTAGCCCTCCACTAGAGCACTAAATATGATGGGTACCAACTTTCCATCTCTCCAAATCTCCTTTGGCCAGTGTTTTAGGACAGGATAGGAACCTTGGCTCCAACATGTATGAGTGTCATAGCTTAGCATCAATAGATTAGGCGATTCTTCCAGCTGAAAATCGGCTGTGTTCTGACTCGTGTCTTGAGGTATGTGAGCTGACAGATAGGAGGCTCCACATAGAAAGAATTAGTAGCCATGTTTACCAGTTACTCTCCTAGTAAGAATTTGTAAATTAGAAGTGTGTTTCTGGAAAAAGAAAAGTGGAACATGGAACCTCTGTGGAAGACTAGATTTTGACATCCCTGTTGTCTGAAGTCTTTGTCTCACTTCCTCCCCTGTCTTCTCATCCTCACTTCCTAGAGACTGTGTATATGCACATATCCTTACACATGCTGAGGAGTGTCAAAACCAAACCATTTACTGCCTATATTTGCTTAATGTTCATCCAAGAAAACAAGGAGATTTTTATTTTCCTTCCCCTCTCTTGAGAAGCATTTATGTTGAAAACTAGAATTCTAGTACCATTGTCAGTGATCCCCACCCAGCCCCTCTGTGAGAAGTATGCTCGCAAGCCTCCTGACAAGAAGTACTAGACAAGATTGAAGCTGTGTATTGCAAATGAGTTTGAGGAAAAAATAAGTGTGGGGAATTGAAACATATTCCCTGTTATGTGCAGGATATAAATAGAAACTCTGACCCTGGGGAACTACAGTGTTAAGAAAGTGTGGCATAGAAGTTAGATTGGTCTAATGCCATCCACCCCAAATTGTTATACGTTGAACTCTGAAAATCATTTATTATGAAAAATATGAAACAGAAAACTCAGACGGGTGGTTCTGTTGTCATCTCAAATAAAAGACTGTCAGAGCCACAGGTGCAGTCCAGGGGCTGTATACTTCTTTAATCAGAGATAACTGGTGAGTGACATATTGAAAATGGATATCTCTTTAAGAGACCACAGGCATAAAACTGTCCTACAATGTCTCATTCTTCATAATATATAACATTCTTTTTTTTTGGTCTTTTTGAGACAGGGTCTCCCTGTAGCCCCAGCTGTCCTGGAACACACTTTGTAGACCAGGCTGGCCTTGAACTCAAAAAGATCCGCCTGCCTCTGCCTCCCAAGTGCTAGGATTAAAGGCGTATGCCACTACTCCCGGCCATAATATATAACTTTCTATCAGCACTACCACTACCTGGCCCTACAACACTTGTCCCCATGTGGCTGCTTGTCACCAGCCTCCACATGCAATGTGCTTGTTTGCATAGGATGAAGGAAGTATGTTTGAAGGATGATCATGTAATTTCTGGTTGAAGGAGAATGACAAAACAGTTAAAGGCACAATGAGTGAGTTTGTCGGTTCAACTGAATTAAGGAATAACATGCATAATATTTCAATCTAAACACGGGAAATTAACCTGATTTGAAAGAAATAGGGTTGGGTAAGCTCCACAAATAACTCTCTACCAAATGCCTCTGTATGTGGAACTTTGCTTTTTAAAAAAATATTTTGTTATTTTTATTTTATGTGTATGAGTGTATTGACTGCATATATGTAAGTGCACCTGTGTTGTGCAATGCCTGCAGAGGCCAGAAGAGGGCATCGGATTCCCTTGTGACTCTGTAGACCAGGCTGGCCTTGAACTCACAGAGATGCACCTCCTGCCTCTGCCTCCTGAGTGCTGGGATTAAAAGCATGTGTCACGATGACCAGCAGTGATTGCTTTAAGAAAGGAAATTGAAGGGGGATCTGATTGGAGGTCCCTAAGTGTGTCAATTATAGTTATCCTACTACTGACATGAAGGTTCAGAATATAAATACATCTCCTTCCTTAAAAGCTGTGAGCAAGATTTTAATGTGACCCGATCTTAGTTCTAGTGAAAGGTACTGATAGCTAGCATGTTACTGAAGAATGCTCATAAACGTGAATCACGAACGACTTGTTTCACAATAAGTCTCGAATTCCTTGACTCTGTAGCTATTAACAGGCACATAGAAGAAGAGGAAAGCTTATCATCAGCATCCTGAGAGCTTCCTGTGTGATTAACTCTAATGAAAGGGAAAAAAGGTGAGAGGTGCATTATTCAAAAAATAGGAAGATGCCTGGAGATTGCATTTTTGTGAAGCTCTTATGATTTCTCTGGTTCATTTCTCTTTATAAACAAAAATCTAGATTAAAGGAAATACCAGCTCTTTCTAGATATCTCTCTTTGTCCAAAGTGAGATATTTTCCTCATAGTCCTGAAATAGAAAGTGGGGACATTTCCAATACAGTGTCGTGTGGCTTCCTGTGCCCCCCCCCCACGCCCCTGCATTCAGTGGCTTCGCTGCAGGTGTTTCACTTTGACATGCACCCGGATAAGGTGAAGTCACTGTCAGCCTGAACTCTTCTCAGCTGCTCTTTGAAAATTTAAATGTATAGTCATTACACAATAACCTAGAATATTCCAAAACATATCAGATTTTTTTTTCTAGTTTACCTGAAAGAACATACTTCTAGAATTTTATACCAGATTCAAGAAAACTATTAGCTTAGCCAATATCCCGGACACATTTTCTGGAAATTAGTGGGTATCAAAAGATAAAGAGGGCTTGGAGAGATGGCTCATCCCTTGAGAGCACTGACAGCTGTCACAAGAGAATCTGGGTTTGACTCCCAGCATCCACATGGCAGCTAACAACATTGGGTAACTGTAGTTCCAGGGGATCTGATGACCTCTTCTGACCACCACGAGTATTGCATGACATGGATGCACTTGACACATGGAAGCAAGATACTCATACATGTAAAATAAAAATAATAAATAAAATTTAAAAATCCAAAAGATGAAGAAATACATTTTTTTAAATTTTGCAGTAGTCAATTCAGGATGTTATACTCTTAGATAAGTCTGATAGTGCCTGGTCTTTGGAAACCCAGTCTTTTAAGAGAACTAAACAATGCTGGCAAGATTCCGGATTAAAAAAAAAAAAACTAAAAACAATGATTGTCAATATACTCTTCCTTTGGCTCCTGTTATACAAAGCAATGTTTCCCCCTGTATTTGTTAGAGTTTTTTGAAGGACTGGTATTTTACAAATTGCCAAGAGAAACTCCTTTTATGTGGACATGTGTAAGGTTCCCAAGTAGCTTGTTTCAAAATAATTGGGGCATTTATGAATAACCTCTTGTCTTTTTCTGTTTTAGGGGTGAGTTTGCTCATACCACATGGCGCCATTCCAGAGGAGAATTCTTGGGAGATTTATATGTCCATCAACCAAGGTGAACCCAGGTGAGACGCAGAGAAAGCCAGCAGATTAATGGTACCTTGAATACTGAGTGAAATTTCTGCAGGAAATCTGAATGTACTAAGACAATTAGGCAATGAGGTGTGAAGATAAGGCAGTTCGCCACCTGACTATGAAGGAAGTACAGACCTCCATGGCTCTACATCTTAAGGTTACTAGATTCTAAGTAGGAAACACCAAGGGGGGAAAAAGTGAAGTGGTAGACAGGCTAATAAACGTGTACAAACTGACCCACAGGCTTCCCTGCAAATGAAGACTAAATGACCCCTGAAGGTGTTGTTTGTTGCTAGGCACCATGCACATTTTCATTCATGAACTCATGACTCTTCCAAGGTCAGCAGAAAACTTGCTCTGCACAGCCTGAGAGACAATTTCTTAGACAATTTTCCTCAGCGTAAAAAATGTGGTCTAATCTTCAAAGCTTTCAGGTCTGACAAATTTCAGCAGCATTAAATTCAATTACATGAACAAATACAAATCTTGTCACATACTCTTTTAATGAAAATAGTTGGTTATTTTCTTGGCTCAACTATAATATTTGTAGAAATGTTGTCTTCTTCCACAAGAGATAAAGCTAACTCCTCTTTAGAAAGCAATTTCTCTCATAAACTAGATATATACCTCTGGCATTTTTAGTCATAACATCTTAGTTATTTTAAAGTAGATATTTTGTTGTTGTGAGTATAGAATACACGAAAGAAAAGCATTGGAAAGACAAAGAACCAGAAAAACAGATGGTTTAAACAGATTTTGATAGTGAATTTTGTAAAAAGGATTTGTGGGTACCCAGTGGTTCTAACTTTCTGCTCTATGGGACCTAAAAAGGATGCAAGAAAATGTTCTTCTAGCTGGCTACTGGTGGGGCTTGTAAAGGATTTTTATGTAGCTGTACTGTGTTGGGCACTTAGTGTTACTGCTGAAGTTGTATAAAGCTAGGTTCTTTTTCCATAACCTTGAAAAGGTGCAGGCATCTAAGTAACTCTAACCAACAAATATTGGAAACAGACTCAGAAAGTTTTGCTTGGTGGTGCTGGGGAATTGAGCCTAGGTCCTTATGGATTTGGCAAGTGTTCTACCAGTCAACAGCAGCCCCAGGTCAAGACTCAGAGATTTTTAGAGTGTTCCCAAAATCTGAGGTGAATCAGTCACATGGATCTAATGTTGGGATTTTGGAGTGAAAGTTGTCTCCTTTTATCCCTTGATTTTAAGAAACCTTGGGTGCTTGAGGTTGAGGTCATAGTCTGTTACCTGTATGTTTTTAAGCCTGTCATCCTTCAGAAGTCAAGTGCACTCATCCCTCAGGATCCACAGAAAATTGCCTTCAGGACCCTGCAAGGACACCCAGATCCTGAGATGTTCATCTCTTATATAAAGTGGCACAGTGTGTGCATTAAACTGTACACATCCCCCATACACTTTAAGTCACTCTAGATTATAGTTCATTGATAATACAACATGACACTGTACTTTTCAGAGAATAATGAGAAAACAGTACCTGTTCAGGACAGATGTGATTTTTTTTCAAATATTTTTTGATCCGAGGTTGATTGCATCTGCAGATGTGGAACTGGAGGATGCTAAGTGCTTACCATAGGAGGTAGAATCCAGTCAATATTCTGAGTCCTGGACCACCATCAACTCTCAAGTTCTGCATCTGCTCCCCTTATTGTAATTGACCTTCTGAGCCTGCGTTCAGCTCCCTCCACTCAAAACCATCCCCAGTGTCTTCCACCTCATTACATGAGTCAGCCCAGGGCTGCTTCACGCTTTTCCAAGACACCTAATTTACAGCTTACCTCTATCCCTATTGCTTTCTAGAATCTGCCTCTTCTTAAGAGGTCAGAGTAAGAATATGCCAACAGGCATGAAGCACACAAGGACTTAAATAAATAAAATGGTTCAAAACTATTGGAATGATCATATATAGCACCATGTAATTTTAAGATAAGAGAGAGTGATGCCTATGAATTCCAGAGTCTAGTAACCTTGAAAACCTGGGCCACCTTTAGCTTTCTAAGAACCATGCTAACCCATTGGGCTGGTCCATCTGTAACTAGAACATGAGCTTATTACTACTGTCTAGGAAGATGGATAGAAACAAGAAAAGATTCTCCAAGGTTTTAAGTGTGTGAGCTGTGCAATTTCCTACCTACTGAAGTGTGGAAATATAAAATGTTTGGAAGCACATCTTCCCTTTCCAGTGGAAGAAAGCTTCCTCAGTGTTCTGTGCCCCGAGGACTTGGCCACTCCTTGTTCAGGTCACCCCACTTTCTTGGCAACCCTCGTTTCCCATTGAGTGGGACCCGAACTATTTAGAAAATACTGAAAATAGTAAATGCCTTTCTGCTCCTTTTTAGTTTGTTAATCTGGGATGAATTTTTCTCTCTAAGCCAGGAAGCTGCTTTAGATCTGTGTTCTTTAGCTTTTAATCTTGTGATTAATCAGGACGAGGCCATCGTCACATCTATTCTTTGTAATATCACTTGAAACCCCATTTTCATGTCATGCCATCCATCTGTCATCCTAAACTCCTCTCTTCTGTCCAGTACAGACCAAGAATGTGCGGTTGTGTTTCATTCCCATTTGCTTTTAGAATCACCCCCACCCCATAATTCCTTTGGTTTAGGGGTGTGAGAACTGGATTTGCACTCTCCATTACGTCTAGGCACAGAACAGCAGCTGGATCTTCCAAGCATCTCTGTGGTATATTTATACTAAAGTCCACTGTGCTTCCTCCCAACCACACATTTCTATTGTCCCTCTTTAAATGTAACCAGTGTAGCAAGGTCCTGATTAGGAGAAATGCCACTACTGTGTTTAATCCAAGGTCTGTACCTGATTCCTAGGGACATAGCTGGGTAGGGGGAATCAAAGATGCCAAACAGTCCCTCTGCTCAAGTAATATCCCATGGCTCTACTTCTATGCTTTGAAATGTCTGTGTTGTGTGTGTACAGTCTGCATGCACATGTGGGTATTTGTGTGTGGAGACCAGAAGACACCCTCAGGTGTCATTCCTCATGTGCCGTCTACCTTGTTTTTGTTTTGTTTGAAACACGGTCTATCATTGGCCCAGAACTCACCAATACGCTAGTCTCCTTGACTAGTGATGCTGAGATCTGCCTCTCTAGCACTAGAGTTCTAAGTACATACCACAACATCCAGCCTTTTTTATGTGGGTTCTGGGGATGAAACTGATGTCCTCATACTTGCAAGGCACCCTAGTCCCATGCTTTGATAAGTTTTAAGCCAAGCTGCTCCTTATTTGAATTGAACATGCCCTGTCCCTCTACCTCTAGTGCCCCACCTAAATTCCTGGTGAGCCTCCAAAAGGACACTGTGCTTTCCGTTATGAAGAAGAGTTTCACTTTGCCTTCTCCGCATCCCTGTTCTTCTACACTCTCTGACTTGAGCAGCCACGTTAGTGATTTTTTCATCTTCCTACATCAGTCCATGTATGAAGTTTGGTCCCTATCCTCTGGTGCTATTGGGAAATGGTAGAACCCTTAGGAAGTGGAGCCTAGTGAAAGAGAGACAGGTCCCTGGGGACATGCCCTCGAAGAGGATATTAGAACCCTGGCATCTTGCTGTCTTTTTATTTACTTTCTGCTAGTCAGGAGGTGAGCAGATTCTCCCCCCATGTTTTATCACCTTGATTTCCTCTTATACTGCTGACCCATCAGCAGCAGGGCTGTGTGACCAGCAACTGAACTTTCTGGAACCATGACCCCAAATAAAACTTCCCTCTCACAAGATGACTTCCTCAGCTGTTTTCTAATAGTCATAGAAAGCCGCCTCATACAGATGAGATGCACAGGAAATGACTGTTGGTGAGTTTTTAGACAGGTAAGTACATTTAAGGAACTTCGAAAAGCAATAAATATATGACCAGTTTTGATATAACTTGCAAAGTACCCTTGCGTTCATTTGACTGATTTAATCTCCACACTAATATTTTGAGAAAGAGAAATGTTGTGCTGATTTTTAGAGATGAGAAAAAAAAAATCTGAAAACAATATACTCTCCAAGAAAATGAACTGCTTTCCCCAAGGCATACTGCTCAAGGCTAAGCTTGGGATTTGTTTTGTTTAATTTTTATTTTGTTTCATTTTTGTTTTGTTTTGTTTTACATTTTCTCAGAATTGAAGGCTGGTTCATCTTTTACATTTTACCCGTCTCCCTCACTTTTCAGAAAGTTAAATTAAGATATTCAAATGAGCAGATTTTTATCTCTATGAGGGTCCTTCCCAACCATCCCATAATGAGAACATCACAATAGCCAGCTGCTCCTCGCCCAGCTCTCTGCAGCCTGCCCCACCCACGGCCGGAGAGTAGAGAACTGGACCAGAAAATTATCACAGGGAGCTTTCTTCTGAAAAGCAATAAAATGAAACCAAAGGCAAACATTCATTTCTTTTTCCAATTACACTGTCATGTGGATATCCCTGGCCAAATGCTTAGACTAGCATCGGAAATGTAAAGTGATCTTGCTGAAGGCTTTGTAGGGACACATATTTTGGAATTTGGGTTCAGCCCAGCTGGGATATTTCAACTACTTGGTGTCTTAGTTTTTGCTATCAAATGGTAGGGTCTACCTAGTGGGCAAAAGAAATGGGGAGGTCGAGATCAGGGTGATATGGAACTCCGTTTTTTTTTTTTTTTTTTTCCCTTGGAGAAAACCCATGGCTGATCCACAAGCTTACATCCTCTAAGTAGAGATTATAAGCCACAGTAAGACCCTTTCATACTTTAACAGGGGCAAAATTGTAAAATGTTCATCGGATAACATAAACCAATGACATGTGTCTATGGCGAAAGTAACCTACCCATAACTATTAGTTGTGCTATAAATACCTATTATAGTCTAATTGCTTGTTCTTCTTAGTAGAAGATACGAAAGGGTTATTCCTGGACAAACCTGTCAGCCCATGAAAGGAAAAAGCCAGAACTTGACCAAGAGCCAAGTCAAAAGCTCCAGAAGAGAGTGTGACATGGTTTTACCAATCTCATCACCCTGTGGCCCATTTTCTAAGCCATAGGGAAACAACCTGCGGAGAGGGGGCGTGGTAGAGATGATAAGGGCTGCAGATTGGGGTGAATGGTGAAACTACAGCAATTAGACTTGAAACTTCATTTGATCAACTTAATTTTTATAACAACAATCGCTGTCACCCCCCACTGGAATTTGGGGCTGTAGTGTGTTTGGTGCAATTCAACATGCCTGAGATAGTGTTGCCGATGAAGGATGTCTTACCATAGGATTATCACTTATGAGCTGAAAATGAAAAAAACACAAAAAAATGCAGAAGAAATGCAGGAACAAGTTATGGCAGAAATGCATGATCTGGGAGCAGAGGTGGGTGGGGGACTGTGGAAGAGGAATAATTGTCTAACAATTGTCGAGAAAATGTATGAACTCACCACAAAACCAAATAAAACAAAAAAACTTTAATAAAAAAAATAAAATAAAAAACAATCCCCCTTCTTGGGAAAAAAAAAAAAAAAAAAAAAAACGGGCATTCCAGATCACCCTGACCAGACACTGCAGGGGGGGGACCCATATTATTTTGCCCAATAGGTAGATCCCTACCATTTATAGCAAAAACGTAAGACCACCGAATAGTATGAAATATCCCAGCTGGGCTGAACCCCAAATTTTCCAAAATATGTGTCCCTAACAAAGCTTCAGCAATAAATCACTTTTACATTTCCGAATGCTAGTCTAAGCATTTGGGCCAGGGTAGTCCACTCGACAGTGTAATTGGGAAAAAAAAGGAATGGAAATGTTTGCCTTTGGGTTTCCATTTTCAATTGCTTTTCAGAAGAAGACCCCATGTGATCAATTTTTCTTGTGGTCCAGTTCCTCTACCTCTACACGTCGCCAAGTGCTCGGCGTGCGGCAGGACTGCAGAGAGAACGTGGGATGGAGCGAGTGCATGGGGACGCGGGGATATGGATAGTAGAAGAGGACCGGCAGAAGATCAATAGAGTATGAAAGGAATATGTCATTTAAATCTCGGTATTAATGTATAACGGTTCGTGAAAAGGTGAGCGTGGCGAGCCAGTAAAAGAAAATAGCTGAAGCAAGCGACGAATATTTATCTAATTTTGAGTTGAGGAAAGGGAAATGGTTAAAACAGGCCCCTTCAATTCTTGAAAAATGTTAAACACAAAAAAAAAAAAGAATAAAACAAGAAAAATTCAAACAAACATCAATCCCAAGCTTAGCCTAGCAGTGATGCCTTGGGGAAAGCAGTTCATTTTCTGTGGAGAGTATATGTATTTTCAGATTTTTTTTTCTCATCTCTAAAAATCAGCACAACATTTCTCTTTCTCAAAATATTAGTGTGGAGATTAAATCAGTCAAATGAACGCAAGGGTACTTTGCAAGTTATATCAAAACTGGTCATATATTTATTGCTTTTCGAAGTTCCTTAAATGTACTTACCTGTCTAAAAACTCACCAACAGTATTTCATTTTCCTGTGCATCTCATTGTATAGGAGGCGGCTTTCTATGATATTAGAAAACGCTGAGGAAGTCATCCTTGTGTGAGAGGGAAGGTTTTATTTGTGGGTGCAGTGGTTCCGAAAGTTCAGTTGCTGGTCACACAGCCCTGCTGCTGATGGGTCAGCAGTATAAGAGGAAATCAAGGTGATAAAACATGGGGGGAGAATCTGCTCACCTCCTGACTAGCAGAAAGTAAATAAAAAGACAGCAAGATGCCAGGGTTCTAATATCCTCTTCGAGGGCATGTCCCCAGGGACCTGTCTCTCTTTCACTAGGCTCCACTTCCTAAGGGTTCTACCATTTCCCAATAGCACCAGAGGATAGGGACCAAACTTCATACATGGACTGATGTAGGAAGATGAAAAAATCACTAACGTGGCTGCTCAAGTCAGAGAGTGTAGAAGAACAGGGATGCGGAGAAGGCAAAGTGAAACTCTTCTTCATAACGGAAAGCACAGTGTCCTTTTGGAGGCTCACCAACTTGTGGGGCACTAGAGGTAGAGGACAGGGCAGTTTCAATTCAAAATAAGGAGCAGCTTGGCTTAAAAAACTTATCAAAGCGATGACTAGCGTGCCTTGCAAGTATGAGGACATCAAGTTTCATCCCCAGACCCACATAAAAGGCTGGATGTATTGGTATGTACTTAGAACTCTAGTGTAGAGAGCAGATCTCAGCATCACTACGTCAAGGAGACTTAGCGTATGTGTGATTTTCTGGCCAATGATTAGACCGTGTTTCAAACAAAAACAAAACCGAGGAGACCGCACATGAGAATACTACCTGGGGTTGGTCTTCTGGTCTCCCACACGACAAATACCCACATGTGCATGAGGCAGACTGTACACACACAACACAGACATTTCAAAGCATAGAAGTAGAGCCATGGGATATTACTTGAGCAGAGGGACTGTTTGGCATCTTTGATTCCCCCTACCCAGCTATGTCCCTAGGAATCAGGTACAGACCTTGGATTAAACACAGTAGTGGCATTTCTCCTAATCAGGACCTTGCTACACTGGTTACATTTAAAGAGGGACAATAGAAATGTGTGGTTGGGAGGAAGCACAGTGGACTTTAGTATAAATATACCACAGAGATGCTGTGGAAGATCCAGCTGCTGGTCTGTGCCTAGACTGTAAATGGAGAGTGCAAATCCAGTTCTCACACCCCTAAACCAAAGGAATTATGGGTGGGTGATTTCTAAAGCAAATGGGAATGAAACACAACCGCACATTCTTGGTCTGTACTCGGACAGAAGAGAGAGTTTAGGATGACAGATGGATGGCATGACATGAAAATGGGGTTAAGTGATATTTACAAAGAATAGAGTGACGATGGCCTGTCCTGTTAATCACAGAATTAAAGCTAAAAACACAGATCAAAGCAGCTCCTGGCTTTAGAGAGAAAAATTCATCCCAGATTAACAAACTAAAAAGAGCAGAAAGGCAATTTTACTATTTTCCGAGTATTTTCTAAATATTCGGGTCCCACTACAATGGGAACGAGGGTTGCCAAGAAAGTGGGTGACCTGAACAAGGAGTGGCCAAGTTCCTCGGCGGGCAACGAACACTGAGGAAGCTTTCTTCCACTGGAAAGGGAAGATGTGCTTCCAAACATTTTATATTTCCACACTTCAGTAGGTAGGAAATTGCACAGCTCACACACTTAAAACCTTGGAGAATCTTTTCTTGTTTCTATCCATCTTCCTAGACAGTAGTAATAAGCTCATGTTCTAGTTACAGATGGACCAGCCCAATGGGTTAGCATGGTTCTTAGAAAGCTAAAGGTGGCCCAGGTTTTCAAGGTTACTAGACTCTGGAATTCATAGGCATCACTCTCTCTTATCTTAAAATTACATGTGCTACTATATGATATTCCAATAGTTTTGAACCCATTTTATTATTTAAGTCCTTGTGTGCTTCTGCCTGTTGGCCATATTCTTACTCTGACACTCTTAAGAAGAGGCAGATTCTAGAAAAGCAGAGTAGGATAGACGGTAAGCTGTAAATTAGGTGTTGGAATAAGCGTGAAGCAGCCCGGGCTGACTCATGTAATGAGGTGGAAGACACTGGGGATGGTTTGACGGAGGGAGCCTGAAACGCAGCGCTCAGAAGGTCAAATTACAATAAGGGGAGCAGATGCAGACTGAAGAGTTGATGGTGGTCCAGGACTCAGAATATTGACTGGATTCTACCTCCTATGGTAAGCACTTAGCATCCTCCAGTTCCACATCTGCAGATGCAAAATCAAACCTCGAGAAATCAAACAAATATTTGAAAAAAAATCACATCTGTCCTGAACAGGTACTAAGATTTTCATACATAAAATATTCTTAACTGGAAAAGTACAGTGTCATGTTGTATTATCAATGAACTATAATCTAGAGTGACTTAAAGTGTATGGGGGATGGTGTATCAGTTTAATGCACACACGCGTGTGCTCGCTGAGACATAAGGGGGGGGGGGATAAAATATAAGAGAAGCTAGAACATCTCAGGATCTCGGGGTCCTATGCAGGGTCCCGAAGGCAACTATTACTTCTGTAGGCAATCCTGAGGGATGAGTGCACTTGACTTCTGAAGGATGACAGGCTTAAAAACATACAGGTAACAGACTATGACCTCAACCTCAAGCACCCAAGGTTTCTTAAAATCAAGGGATAAAAGGAGACAACTTTCACTCCAAAATCCCAACAGTTAGATGCTGGCATGTGACTGATTCACCGCAGATTTTGTGTGTGGCACTGGGCCTAAAATGCTCTGAGTCTTGTGGGAGAGCGGGGTGGGGGGGGGGTGGCTGTTTGGTACTGGTAGAACACTTGCCAATCCATAAGGACCAGGCTCAATTCCCCAGCAAGCGCACCAACAAAAGGCGTTTCTGAGTCTGTTTCCCAATAGGTTAACAGAGTACTATCAGCACAGTGGGTGCCTGCACCTTTTCAATTTGGAAGGGGGGCAACGAGAGGCCTAGCCTTTTCACAACTTCAGGAGTACACTAAGTGCACCCAACACACACATCAGCTACAGAAAAATCCTTTACAAGCCCCACCAGTAGCCAGCTAGAAGAACATTTTCTTGCATCCTTTTTAGGTCCCATAGAGCAGAAAGTTAGAACCACTGGGTACCCACAAATCCTTTTTACAAAATTCACTATCAAAATCTGTTTAAACCATCTGTTTTTCTGGTTCTTTGTCTTTCCAATGCTTTTCTTTCGTGTATTCTATACTCACAACAACAAAATATCTACTTTAAAATAACTAAGATGTTATGACTAAAAATGCCAGAGGTATATATCTAGTTTATGAGAGAGAAATTGCTTTCGTAAAGGGAGTTAGCTTACTCTTGTGGCAAGAGACAACATTTCTACAAATATTATAGTTGAGCCAAGAAAATAACCAACTATTTTCATTAAAAGAGTATGTGACAAGATTTGTATTTGTTCATGTAATTGAATTTAATGCTGCTGAAATTTGTCAGACCTGAAAGCTTTGAAGATTAGACCACATTTTTTACGCTGAGGAAAATTGTCTAAGAAATTGTCTCTCAGGCTGTGCAGAGCAAGTTTTCTGCTGACCTTGGAAGAGTCATGAGTTCATGAATGAAAATGTGCATGGTGCCTAGCAACAAACAACACCTTCAGGGGTCATTTAGTCTTCATTTGCAGGGAAGCCTGTGGGTCAGTTTGTACACGTTTATTAGCCTGTCTACCACTTCACTTTTTCCCCCCTTGGTGTTTCCTACTTAGAATCTAGTAACCTTAAGATGTAGAGCCATGGAGGTCTGTACTTCCTTCATAGTCAGGTGGCGAACTGCCTTATCTTCACACCTCATTGCCTAATTGTCTTAGTACATTCAGATTTCCCTGAGAAATTTCACTCAGTAGTGCAAGGTACCATTAATCTGCTGGCTTTCTCGCGTCTTCACTGGGTTCACCTTGGTTGATGGACAGATAAATCACCGCAAGAATTCTCCTCTGGAAGGCGCCATGGTGGTATGAGCAAAACCCATAAACAACAAGAAAAAGACAAGAGGTTATTCATAAATGCCCCAATTATTTTGAAACAAGCTACTTGGGAACCTTACACATGTCCACATAAAAGGAGTTTCTCTTGGCAATTTGTAAAATACCAGTCCTTCAAAAAACTCTAACAAATACAGGGGGAAACATTGCTTTGTATAACAGGAGTCCAAAGGAGAGGATATTGAACATATGTGTTGTTAGTTTTTTTTTGTTTAAAAATCGGAATCTTGCCACATTGTTTAGTTCTCTTAAAACGACTGGGTTTCCAAAGACAGCACTTATCAGACTTATTTCTAAAGAGTATAACATCCTGAATTGACTACTGCAAAATTAAAAAAATGTATTGCTTGTTATCTGTTTTGATTTTTAAATTTATTTATTATTTTATATTTACAGGTATGAGTATCTTGCTTCCATGTGTCAAGTGGCATCCATAGTCATGCAATATCGTGGGTGGGTCAGAAGAGGTCATCAGATCCCCGGAACTACAGTTACCCAATGTTGTTAGCTGCATGTGGATGCTGGGAGTCAAACCCAGATTCCTCTTGTGACAGCTGTCATCTCTCAGGGATGAGCCATCTCTCCAACCAGCTCTTTTTATCTTTTGTACCCCACTAATTTCCAGAAAATGTGTCCGGGATATTGGCTAAGCTAATAGTTTTCTTGAATCTGGTATAAAATTCTAGAAGTATGTTCTTTCAGGTAAACTACGAAAAAAAAATCGATTATTGTGTCTGGAATTCTACCGTATTGTGATAAGCTATACATTTAAATTTCAAAGAGCAGCTGAGAAGATTCAGGCTGACAGTGACTTCACCTTATCCGGGTGCATGTCAAAGTAAAACACCTGCAGCGAAGCCACTGAATGCAGGGGCGTGGGAGGGGGCACAGGAAGCCACACGACACTGTATTGGAAATGTCCCCACTTTCTATTTCAGGACTATGAGGAAAATATCTCACTTTGGACAAAGAGAGATATCTAGAAAGAGCTGGTATTTCCTTTAACTCTAGATTTTTTTTAATAAAGAGAAACTGAACCCGAGAAATCATAAGAGCTTCATCAAAAATGCAATCTCCAGGCTCCATCTTCCTATTTTTTTGAATAATCACATCTCACCTTTTTTTTAGGAGGGGCGGGGGGAAAAAGAACCTTTAATCTTCATAGGGTTAATCACACAGGATGTAAGTGTCGTCTCAGGATGCTGATGATAAGCTTTCCTCTTCTTCTATGTGCCTGTTAATAGCTACAGAGTCAAGGAATTCGAGACTTATTGTGAAACAAGTCGTTCGTGATTCACGTTTATGAGCATTCTTCAGTAACATGCTAGCTATCAGTACCTTTCACTAGAACTAAGATCGGTCACATTAAAATCCTGCTCACAGACTTTTAAGGAGGAGATGTATTTATATTCTGAACCTTCATGTCATAGTAGGTAACTATATTGACACATTAGGACCTCCATCAGATCCCTTCAATTTCCTTTCTTAAAGCAATATTACTCACTGCTGGTCAGCGTGACACATGACGTTTTAAGAATCCCAGCACTCAGGACGAGAGGCAGGATGTGATCTCGCTGTGAGTTCAAGGCCAGCGCCTGGTCACAGGTCACAAGGGAATCCGAGTGCCCTCTTCTGCCTCTCTGCAGGCATTGCACAACACAGGTGCACTTACATATATGCTCCCAATACACTCTACACATAAAATATAAAAATAACAAATATTTTTTTAAAAAGAGCAAAGTATTCCACATACAGAGGAATTTGGTAGAAGATTATTGTGGAGCTTCACCCAAACCTATTGTCTTTTCAAATCAGAAGTTAATTTCCCCTGTTTAGATTGAAATATTATGCATGTTATTCCTTAATCTCAGTTGAACCACAAACCTCACTCATATGTGCCCTTTAACTGTTTTGTCATTCTCCTTCAACCAGAAATGACATGATTCATCCGTCAACACATATTAAAACCCGAAGAAAAATCTTCATCTATGCAAAACAAGCACATGCATGTGGGCGGTGACCAAGCAGCCACCACTGAGGCAGACAAAGTCGTTAAGTGGGCCAGTATGGTAAGTGCCTGATAGTAAAAGTTATATATTATGTCGGCCGGGGGAGTGGCATACGCCTTGTGATCCTAGCTGTGGCGAGGCAGAGGCAGCGCGATCTTTGTTTGAGTTCAAGCCACCGGTCTACATAAGCTGTCTCCAGGACCAGCTGGGCTACAGGGAGACCCTGTCTCAAACAATGCACCAAAAAAAAAGAATGTTATATATAGAACAATGAGACATTGTAGGACAGTTTTATGCCTGTGGTCTCTTAAAGAGATATCCATTTTCAATATGTCACTCACCAGTTATCTCTGATTAAAGAAGTATACAGCCCCTGGACTGCACCTGTGGCTCTGACAGTCTGTTTATTTGAGATGACCACAACAGAAACCACCCGTCTGATCGAATTTTTCCCATATTCTTTCAATTTCATAATAAAGATTTCAGAGGTTAACGTTATAACAATTTGGTGAATGCATGATTACGACCAATCGAACTTCATGGCCACACTTTCTTAACACACTGTAGTTCCCCAGGGTCAGAGTTTCTATTTATATCCTGCACATAACGGGAATATGTGTTCAATTCCCCACACTCTAATTTTTTCCTCAAACCATTTGCAATACACAGCTTCAAATCTTCGTCTAGTACTTTCTTGTCAGGAGCGCCTTGCGAGCATACTTCCTCACAGAGGGCGCCTGGTGTAGGGATCACTGACAATGTACAGAATTCTAGTTTAACATAAATGCTTCTCAAGAGAGGAAGGAAAATAAAAATCTTCTGTATTTCTTGGATGAACATTAAGCAAATATAGGCAGTAAATGGTTTGGTTTTGACACTCCTCAGCATGTGTAAGGATATTGTGCATATACAGAGCCCTCTTAAGTAGGAGTTGAGAAAACAGGGGAGGAAGAGACAAAGACTTAGACAACAGGGCATGTCAAAATCTATGTCTTCCACAAGAGGTTCAATTTCCGACTTTTCTTTCTTTCCAGAACACACTTCTAATTTACAAATTCTTACTAGGAGAGTAACTGGTAAACATGGCTACTAATTCTTTCTATGTGGAGCCTCCTATCTGTCAGCTCACATACCTCAAGACACGAGTCAGAACACAGCCGATTTTCAGCTGGAAGAATCGCCTAATCTATTGATGCTAAGCTATGACACTCATACATGTTGGAGCCAAGGTTCCTATCCTTCTAATAACCACTGGCCAAAGAGAATTGTAGAGATGGAAACTAGGGTAGCGACAATCAATAATGTAGATGCTCTAGTGGAGGGGCTAGTTTTTTCTCAGAAATATAGTAGTGTTTTGAAGCAATGGTGTTGAAAGACCAACTGGCTGGTTAGGTGGCGCACAACTCTTTAATCCTAAGCACTCAGGCAGGAGAGGCAGCGGTTTCTTGTGTTCAAGGCCAGCCTTGGTCTACAGAGTTGAGTCTAGGAACATGGAGGCTACGGGAGACCTTCTTGAAAATACCACCCCCCAAAAAAAAAAAAACAGACACAATCGATCTACATGGAGAACAAAGCAATAATCTATCAACTCAAGACTAAGTTCAATTTTTAAGCAAATACCAAACAGGCCAGGTAGCTGCAACTGCACCTGGAGATTAGTCCTGTCAACATGTTTCCTGCTAGGGGCAGAATAACAGTGGGCTCCACCCTCTAAGGGAAGCCTGTTCAGAGCACTGGCTTCATCGTCCACTTCCATGTAACAACACGCCCAGATTCAAGGGACTTACCCTCTCCACCCTCAAGACAGCTTTATGAGCTGGATACACTGTCTACTCTTACGGCCTGGGACTCAGAGAGAAACTGATAACTTCTGCTCTACGTAGACTCAGACAGCAACCCTGAAACCCATCAAGGCTAGGATCTATTAATTTATTATTTACTTTAATATTATTTAGTTTATTTATTTCTTTGGTCCCCCCCCCCCCCCCCCCGCCCCCACCCCCCCCCCCCCCCCCTTTTTGCGAGACAAGGGTCTCACCGTGTAGCCCAACGTCCTGGAATCCACTCTGTATACCCAGGTGGCCTGGAACCACAAAGATGCCGCCTGGTCTACCCCCAAGTGCTAGGATAAAAGAACTAAAGCGTGCACCCCACGCTTTTTGGTAAGGATGCTATTTTAAAGTGACCTTGGCTGGAGACTTGAGGTATATCAGGAATACAACCAAAAAAATCTCTCTTCAAACAGAAAGGAGGAAAAGCATACTTAGATATAATTTTAACATTTACGACAGAACCTGGAACTGAGTGAATTTCAGAAGCACCATTGCGTCCGAATCGCTGCTCACCGGGAAGCAGTGTTATTAGCAATGTCTATGGGCACCAAGAGCGTTGATAGATCTGTTATCGGTGAGCTGTGCCTGTCATTGCACTAAATTATTTACCAGTCTATAAATCTGCTTTGGATAAAAATGGTATTTGTCAGTCACAGCAAAGAATTGCGCTTGTTGCTTCCTCACCATGTTCTAGGTAACATATCCCAAAGGGGTTTAAACTGGGGAGGCTAGAAAAAGATGACCATCAACTCTAAGGGCATGGAACTTTATGTTTTGCCCACTTAACCTGGAGATGGCACAGTGTTATCTCAGCACTGGTTCTCGTCTCCAAGGATAGCCACACTACCTGCAGTTCTCAAAGA
Organism: Rhizomys pruinosus; assembly: GCA_009823505.1. NCBI lineage: Eukaryota > Metazoa > Chordata > Mammalia > Rodentia > Spalacidae > Rhizomys > Rhizomys pruinosus. Next base: position 2,976,064 of record VZQC01003508.1, read on the forward strand.
AATGTATCAGATGATCTAACATGCACACATGTAAAATTATCTACACCAAAACAAGGAAAATATACAAGCACACACTTACCACCCACCTGTATTTGGCATTACTAAGCGCCCCCCTGAATGGCCAAAGACACCAGTTGTCCTCAGCTCTGTCCTTGTGGGAAGTGATGACAGGTTTTGTATGTACGGCATTTTGTTTCTGGGATGTATTGTACTAAAGCCACGGTTGTTCCCATGGGGAAAAGTCCCAGAGTGATTCTTGCCATGGTATTCTGCTCTCTCAGACACTCCCAGGGAAACCATGAATGAGCTCTGAACTTTGACTTTGATGTCAGTCAGAGGGTTGAAGAGTGAGGACTCCGTCATCAGCTCCTTGTCCAGTGGGTCCTGCAGACAGATTGGCCCACTGTACGTCCGGCTCACCGTCAGGTCTGGCTGCATGGCAGGATTCAAGAGTAGAGAGTTACCTGGTAAGAAAAAATCGATCTGTCACTCAGAAACTAAAAGCCTCCGTTAGTCTTTTGCAGCTGCCTCTCTTACCTAGAGAACAATCGGCATGGGTTCTGGATGCTGTGACTGCCCTCAGCTTTCTGTACCCACCTCACAGAGCCTTGCCCCTCTAAGGGATTGGTCCTTAGTGACCAGGGCCTCGGAATGAGGATGTCTGGCCTTCCCAGGCCTTTCTGTGAAGGCCACAGGCCCAAATCCTTCACTGCCTGAGATCTTTACATGGCTTCTTTTGAAAGCAAGCACGTCTGGCACTGTCAGGCAACTACCTTAGGTATTGTTTTTGTGGTTATTTTAACTGGCAAAGAAAAGGTAAAAAATGAAAGATGATTCTCAATCCAGCTTGGAGCAAAATAACATCTGTTCCTTTTAAATGGCAAGAGATGCCACGGAGTGCTGACTAGCAGTGCTGCTTCCAAGAGCCCACAAAGGCTGGAGAGCATTCCTTATATAATTCTGGGCGACTCCTGGAGCTGGGGAGGAAGAGATAAGTGCTTTGAGCCAATGTATCAGACCCTGTGGAATCGTTCTGTGTCTAGGGAGACAACTTTCCGTTGAACATCCACCTATGCACTCTTGAGAAGGAACAAGCATGCTTCTAGCGGGGCAGATTGACTCATGATCTGATTTGTACAGTGCAGAATGGTTTTTCTGGCCTCAAACAACGATGAAACAAAACAAATCTTTAAAAAACATTGAGAAATTTGGACTTGGCTCATCTTTGGCTCACCAGTTTTTTCCAAGCCAAATATTAAAAAGAAATGCTGTGATATTTTCTTGTGATGAAGTAATCCCTTTTATTAGTAAATAACAAAACAACACTCACTCCCCAACCTCCCACCCTTATCAGTCCATCAATATGACAGCTCAAATTGAAACCCAAACCATATTAAACAATTTTCCTTTGGGGCCTGACAAAAATGTTTAAAGTATGGTATTTTTGAAAATGCTGCAATTCTAGGCTGTCCTATATTAGCCTCTATTGTTTTTCCATTTTCATAATTTGTAGTGGTACCAGCAGGTAATCTGTCTCCCTCACTTTTTCCACCTCTTGTTCAGATGCTCTGACAAACCAGAATCACAGTGAACATACACAAATGAGATGAGCTAATGCAGCACCAACAGCTCTTCGGCGATGCTCCCTTTCCATGCGTGTGGCTGCTATGCTGAGCTGTAGCTACCATCAAGTAGTCCTTTTTAACAGAAATATATTGAGTTCAATAGATGATGACCTCACTCTCATCTGTGGTCTTCCCAAGCAAGAAGTGGGACTGAAGAACATACCACATCTGAAAACAGTTTGAAACAGGAGTTTCCATGGAGACCTCAAAAACTCATATCTTAAGTCTCCTGGTTATTAATAATAAAAAAAAAAAACCCTCACCTTCTGAAGATTAATTTTTGGCTACTCTTAAAAAGACTTCCCTATAGCTTGAGTTGAAAAAAAATACAGGCAATTTTTTTTCCTGTGAGTTAGATGGCACAGCAGCGTGAAAAATGCTTGATTATAAATATATGTACTTTGATAAATAAAAAATATAATTTATGTCAAGTCTGAGGTATGTTTAGTGGCCAGAAAGCTGGGGCCTAATATATATAAGTCCTGGGTCTATCTACACACACACACACAACACACACACACACACGCACACACACACACCAGGAGTGGCAGCTTTGAGAATTGTGCTGCCATTTTGACTGAAGCCTGATAGGACCAATCACACTCTGTTTACCCTTTTTCAAGTTCCAGGTCTACTGTTAGAATTGTATTCTGTCTGTATGCTTGCCTTCTTCTTCCCTTCCTTCCTCCTTCCATCCTTCTCTCCTTCTTTCTATCTTTTATTATTCACTTTGGTGCTGGGCATTGAACCCATGTCCTTATACATGCTGTGTTAGTACTTATGAGTAAACTACTCCATAGTCCATGACATTTCTGATAGTTTTGTCACTGTAGAATCACCTGAGAAGAGGTCTCAACGAAGGATTGTCTAGATCAGGTGGCAGTCTGGAAACTGCATTGACTATGTCTAACTTGAGGTGAAGAGAGCCAGACCCACTTATGGAGGCTCATTCCTGGCTTGGGTCTCTGACTATATGAAAGTGCAAAAGAGAGCTGAGCACGTTGGCATGCATGCATTCGTTGCTCTCTGTTCTGTGGATGTGGCTGTAGCTGCTTCAGATTCTGGCCTGGACTTCCCCTGGAACTGAAGGCTGTACCTGGAAACTGTAAGACCAAATGAAAACCCCTCTCTCCCTTAGCTAGCTGTCTGATGGGGATTTATCATAGTGACAGAATGAAACCAGAGCAACATTCTATTTGTCAGTCTTACTATCCCCCTCCTGGGGTACTGGTTATATTGTTCAATTATTCTGAGCAGTTTTGAAGACAGTGGAGGTAAAAGCCACCAACATAAAACATGAGGTACATCCTGACAGTGGATTATTGCGAGGAGCAGCGCGTTACCAACAGGAATTTTTATCACAGGTTTTGTTGAAAATCTTTGGCCAAAAGTATAGTAATGTTGGTGCAACATCTGTTCTCTTAGGGAATCATGATACTCTGATTGTCTGACACATTCCTCTATAAGAAGGCATGTTCAAGCTTATATGTGCTAGTGTGACCCAAATGTGTTTAGGCCAGGCACCCACCCACCACTCATACCTGCTGCTTGGTGCCCCATAGAGCATGCTGCGCCCCATGATTAAAGAAAACCATGACCAGCCTGAACTACATTCAGCACACTCCGAGCTCTTCCCATATGCCATGGGCTTCCCTGTGTTATTCTAGGCAAATTCATCTTCACAAGAACACTGTGAGGAGGGCGTAATATCCTCGTCTTATAGTTGTGAAACTGAGACTCGGAATAATTGATTTGCTAAGCCTCATAGCAACTTTAGACCCTAATATAAAGCATTTTTAAAGCTGGTGTACTTAGGCACAAAGCTGACTCTTGTACTAACGTTTATTTCTATGCAAATGGTCTAAGATATTGAAATCTTATTATTTGATGGACATATGTCTACTTCCTTATATATGATAAAAATCAGTATATCACTGAATTTATCATTAACTCTCACCCAGACTCACACCCTCATTAGAGGTCTAACTGTGAGGTGCCCAGCAATCAAAGGCTAGAGGAGAGGCTCCTGTCCTAGTCAGGCTCAGTTGCATGGCTCTCGTACATTTTTGTCTCTCCACTTGCGCAGCCTACTCCACCTAGCCAGAAAGCTGACAGAGACCTGCTCACTGTCCATAGGTGTTATACCCAATCAACTTACAATAAAGAGACTGCTATGGATAATTGAGGGTCCAGGCAGAACAATTCTGTCCTTTGGACGAGGAGTTTCCATGCCTTCACTGAAACAGTTAAAGATACCAAAGGGTACCTCATTCCCACCTTGTAGTCAGAAATGGGTTTGGTTCATCCAAGAGAATTAAATGACTCAGTTTTGAAAGTGAACATTGCTGTGGTTTGACATGATAGATGTTTCTTCCTCCACAACAAAAGATCGCCTGGACTTGGCAATAGGTGAGTGTCATTTAGGCTGGAATTTCACTNGAGAGCCAATAGCCAATTAGATTTGGGATATACAGGCACATGGCTGCCTCTGCTGCACAGTATTTCCAGGCAGGTGAGGTGTAGCTGGTGCTGACGGTGGAGTCTTGCTTGACTCAGGGAGACCCATATTTGCTTTATTGGTTTAGTGGCCTTTGGTAACACTCTCTGGCATTCCAGAGGCCATCTGTACACTTGCATGTGTGGTCTCAATACATCCCTCCCATGTTAACGTCAGGTCTTCGGCAGCAGGGTCTTATCGCCTCTCCTCCTGTAGGTATCCCAACTTAGAGGCAAGGAGCCCTTACCCTTCGTGGGGCCTTGGATCCCCTGGCCAACATCCACCTGGTAGAACAATCCATTGCTGATGTCAGAGCTCCTGTATTAATAAATTTTTCTGAGCGCATAGCCTAGGACTTTAGTATTATATTTGGTTCTGAACTGAGAGTAATCTGTTTTTAAAGATACATAGGTAGTGTATGTTAGCTTTAATAGCTAAGTGTGAAACAACATCAAATGCTAAGTAGTCAGGAGCTCCACACGTGGGACTTTCTTCTCAGTGATGAGCTCACCCAGCCCTGTCAACAGATCCATGTGGTTGTTATTTCACAGTACCCAAACACCTATCAACATACATACACTTCCTCCTCGGGCACAGAAGATAGAAGTACTGAAAAATGTCCATAGGCTTATTTGGAATGGCCTTATTTCTAGAAGAAGAACAACAACAACAACAACAAAAACCACATGGATATGTCCATCTTTCATCAGTGAGATTAAAAGAGAGGCCAGATGGTCATTAAAAGAAATGGAATTTTATGATCTGATTTATTTGTAGAAAAAAATCTTCTTATACCAAACATATGAAGCCTTTCTCATCTAAGAACCTTGCATCCCAATATAAGACTAGGGCATGTTCCCAGATTGCTGCAATTACTAGAGTGGTCACCACTAAACTCATGGTAAGAGCTCTTGCCATTGACTGACCCGACACCAGGCAACTGGTCAGGATGCTGCTGCAAGAAAGTCTAGTTAAGCACTCCCAGGTTGTTTTACAGCTCTGTTCACCTTACAGTCCAGGAGAACTCAGTCTCAAATTTGAGCTGAAGTTATCCTCCTCTTTAAGAGGGCTGGAGAGATAGCCTAGTGGTTAAGAGCACCGACTGCTCTTGCAGAGGACCCGGGTTCAATCCCCAGCACCCACACGGCAGCTAAGAACCGTCTGTAACTCCAATTCCAGGAAAACTCCAGTTCCAGGGGAATCCGAGACCCTCTTCTACCTCTGCGGCATTGCACGACATGGGTGCACAGACCTACATGCACACAGTACATTCATACACATACAAAAATAAGTAAATTAAAAAAAAGAAAAAAAAGAAAACAAAACACCATAGAGCCTTCTCATGGCAGAATGTTGTGTACTTGTACAATAGTTTCCATGATTGATATTGTAAAAACATTTCAGTGAATCATTATTAAGTGGTAGATGTATTCAGTACTGTGTACCAGGGGTCTATAATAGCATCTGTGAGGAGTTGGAAGAGAAAGGTTATAGGTAGGTAGCAGGTACTTGGGGACTCTGGATTTTTTCTATATTCGTGGAATTGACAAAGTTCAGAAGCTGGGTAGAAAGTTTTCATCAAATATTCCAACACTGTGTTCTCGGAGACTTTCCAGTTCAAATGCCAAGGCCCGTGGTCCTTACAACTTGTGGGAGAGGCAGCATTGCCTCACAGTGGCCCCAGGACTTGGACTCCCTGAACACGCCATTCTCTCTTCCTCAGTGCTGACAGGAGAGTCGGACTGAAGACAGAGAGAGAAGTCACATTTTGGAGGCATTCGGGTGTCAGAAATGGTTTTCCCCTGCCCTCTCCAAAGCCCCAGAAGAATTGGTCATGAAATTTGGGTCATCTGCAGGGAAGTGACCCTGTAATTGCTCTTCTTATTTTCTTCCTTATTTTCTTTGCCAGCTCCATGTTCCCAGGGGCCAGCAGGTGAAGCTCTGGGAAAGTAGGCCGAGACATGGTAAAAGGGAGAGAAAAACATTCATAATTTCCAAACCCCATGTTCCCAAGAAGTAAGATGATCCCTGGTTCGGAAATGGGGGACAAGGCTTTGACAGGGCCACTTCAGAGTGAGCACACAGTGCTCCAGATAAAGCTGCTACCCACAGGGGCCACAAGGGACTGCTGGGCCTTACGGCACCTCTTAGCAAGCTGATCACCCACACCTGTTGTCACTGAGAACTTTTAGAACCACCACTCATCTGTAATGAGCCCATTAAGGATTCTTATCTTCAAAATCACTGTAAGTCATCCAAGAAAGCTGTCACTACCTTGACACAGGTAATGGGGAAAATGAATTCATGGTGAAATTGACAACCTCTCCCTCCTATCTCCCTCATATGCATGCTGCATACGTGTACCTGCATGAGTGCACTGCACATGTGTCCACAGGTACTGGAGTGCAAGGATGGAATTATGAATCAAATACAAGATGACAATTTCCAAATAAAGATGTGTCCTCAAACTCACATTAAATTATTTTAATTAGATGCCACAGAAAAGTTTTAGAAGCAAAATGAAGTGTCTTCAAGGGATTCTGCCACCATGGGTGTTGCTACCAAGCACAGGTCTGTTAGTGATGAGCAGGGAGACTGAAATCATCTAGTACCGTATTCAAGTAAGAATCATAAGGGAAAGAAACCCAGTTACTTGGATCCGATTGTAGTATGGCTTTATGTGGCCACGAGGACATGAGCCAGCAGTAGGGGATGGACCATGTCTCCAGGCTCAGGGAATCAGACAGAAACTGACAATTGACTTAAATAAACTTAAAAGATGTAGAGTCCAAGACATGCTTTTACGTAGCTGTAATCAAAGCAACAAAGAGACTGACTCAAGGGAAAAGAGCTATTTTGGCTCCCCATTTTAGAGGTCTCAGTCCATGGCTTCTGGACCTTTGTACTTGGGCGCAACATGGTGATGGCAGGAGTGTGTGCCTGGACAGATTTTCTACTACTTGTGAAGTAAGAAACAGAAAGATGAGATGTCAGAGGGGAATAGAGGGAGAGATTGCTCCAGGAGACATCTCCCAGCGATCTACTTCCTCCTGGGCCTACCTCATACCTTTCCCAACCTGTCAATCACAGTGCTATTCTGTCCATGTGCTCACTGTCTAGCTGTCTCTGGAGACACTCTTGCAGATACAGCAAGAGAAGTGCTTTACTAGTCCTCTAAGCGGTCCACAAGTGACCACCACAGTAGTCAATGGTATGTACAAATGTCTAGAGTTAGAAATGGCATTATGAACTTGAAAATTAAACAGACCAGAATAAAATTCAACTAGTAAGAATGATAAGGAAGTGGATGGAATGGTGAGATTTAAACCTAGGAGTGCTGCCTGCTCCCTGAGGGAGGACAAAGTTAGTCAGAGGGGGACGAAGTTAGTCAGAGGTTAAGGATGGATGATGGGCTTCCAGAAATGTCACCACTGCCTCCTCTCTACAGTAGCTTGCATACCTACCTCTTACACGTCTCTTCCTCATGCAGTTATTAATAGCGTCCTTTTTCTTCCTCCAAACTGTATCTATTTGGACAATAAATTATAGTCGTTCTACTTTGAGTGTCCTTGTCTCTAGTTTTAAACATTTTAAATCCATTCTCTAATCCCCTGTAGTCAAAGGGATGGGAGAGTTGAAGAAGAGATTGGGGAGAAACTTGGATTGTACATGTGTGTGCTTGTGTGCATGTGTGTGTGTGGGGGGGGGGGAGATGAAGGAATTGAAGATAATGCCCAGAACTCTGGCTTGGGAACTGATGATTAATTAGCAGAGAGAGATTTGCCAGCTGAAGGTCACCTGAGAGTTTGTGATAATAGCTGCTCCAGAAGCTACTTTGGATTCATTTCCAGGGAGTAAACATACCTTTTTGACTTACAAGAAAATAGGGTCAGAAAAAAAAATTGATTAAAGGAGGTAGGAGGCACCGCTTCAGTGAAATTCCCAGAGGATGTGGTCGCAGCCAGGTTTACCAGCAGGTGATGCTGTGGAGCACAGAATCTGCTTCCCTGCTCTACTGGGGAGAAATCTCTCTTAGCTGAGAGCCAACCCGCCATTCCTGGTGCTCATGGAAATGAGCTGGTAGCATGTAGCACTCCAAGACTACTGCCAACCTAGGCATTGACACTGAGGGAGAAATAATGGATTGTGAGGAGTGAGTTGACTGAGGGAGCACAGTCACCATTGCCACCGCGAGGATGACCTTTTCACTATACCTGAAAGTTTTCCATATCATTAACTATTTTATTTTTAATTTTATTTATTTATTTTTTATGTGTATGAATGTACTGTCTGCATGTAGGTTTGTGCACCCGTGTCGTGCAATGACGCGGAGGTCAGAAGAGGGTCTCGGATTCCCCTGGAACTGGAGTTCTCCTGGAATTGGAGTTACAGATGGTTCTTAGCTACCATGTGGGTGCTGGGGATCGAACCCGGGTCCTCTGCAAGAGCAGTCGGTGTTCTTAACTGCTAGGTTATCTCTCCAGCCCCCCATATCATTAACTACTTTAGATATGGGTAAAGAATCTAAGAGGTCCAGAGCAGACTATAAAGTGAATTCATTCATTCATTCATTCATTCATTCACTCATTCCTTTTTTGGCACTAGAGTTCAAAGGTAGAAGGTCCCACTGAGCTACATGCCCAGCCCTTTTGTTATTTTCCATTTTGAGACAGGGTCTCTCTCACCAGTTACCCAGATTGTCTTTGAACTCATTCTACATACCAAGCAAACCTTGAAAATGAGTTACTCCTGCCTCGACCTCCTTACTAGCTGGGATTATACACCTACACCACTCAGGTAGACTAGGTCCTAATTTATGTGTGTGTTTAATGTGTATACATGTTCATGTGTCTGTGTAGACATTCATGTCTAATTTTGTGGAAGCTAGAGGTCAGCATGTGGCATCTTTCTCAATTGCTCTCTACTGTATTTTTTGAAATAGTACCTCTCTCTGAATCTGGAGTTCACTGATTCTACTAGATGGCAACTGGCCAGCAAGCCCCAGGGACCCTCCCATATTTGCCTCCTCAGAATTGGTAGTACAAGGATACACTATTACACCTAGCTTTATACATGGGTGCTGTGATTCTGAATTTGGGTCCAAATGCTGGCCCAGTAAGAATTTTCTGGACTAAACTATCCCTGCAACCTCCAATCCTAAATTTTGTTTAATGTTTAAGTCTACAAACAACGTAAGTTCTCTTTTGCTTAGCTTTCTCAGTGATCCAGAATTCTTCCCATCATACTGCCACTACAGTTCTAGATGTAGAAGAGTCCTTCTGTTACAGCAGACATATTAGTAGTTCACTAAGACCCTCATGAAGATGTGAAGATACCACAAAACTCCATCAAGTGCTTTTGAGTCTACCAGCATTGTTGATATGCTCTGGCCTGTCATTTATACTTTAAATGTCTAGTGTGTGTGATTCCAAACAGTGCAGTCCTGATGTGCTAGCATTTAGATTAGGAGATGAGTGACCGGTCCAGCAGGGCAAGTGGTTTAGGTCACCTTGAACATGCTGTATTCCTGTTTACTTCTAGGCTTTCCCTGCTAGTGGTGGATGAAGATGGTATCCTTGTCTCTCTGCTCAGTGCTCAATCAAGGGTCTGAATCCATTGTGCTGCTTTAAGTAAATTTTAGAAAAATTTTTACTGTATGCATCAAGCTGATGGTCTATTCCTTTCCCTCCTGAAGGATTTGGCACTAATTAACTCTCTACACCAAGGCGAGGGAGCCATTGTGGAAAGGTGCTCCCTAAGTAACAACACAAAGGACTCTCTGGTGTCAGGGGGGAGCAAATTGCTGTCATTTGGGGGCTACATTCATTTTTACAGACTCCTGGTACCATGCAGGGTAATGAAAGGGGCAATTTATCAAATAGTATCTTAATGGCCTGGAAGGGTTAATGCACCTTTAGTGGAAGATTATACTTTTCTCCCCAGTAAAATCAAGATGATTTCTTCACAAAGTCATTTATGTTGGAATATAATGCTCCCCAAACTAAATACAGAAAAAGAGCATAAAAAGGAGAAAGAATTCATACACTGATTGTCCTTCTAAAACCTGCTTTCTCTGGAAAAGGATCTCCCTACACCCTGCCCTTTGCTGTCCCTTCTGCCTCACAGCTCCTCAGTCTATGAGCAAATCTAAATACAAATTGCTATCATTTTAATCAAAGTACATTTGAAGCCCAGATGAGTTCACAATGGGAAGTGATTACAGTGGTCCAGGGGAGTCTTTAATTAAAGATACCATTGACAAGATAACAATGGTTTTGAATGTTGTTAATAGAGCTGAGTAGAAAGTACACCTTAATTCAATAAGGAGAAAGTCACTGGTTCATGGGTTTGATTGCACATTGTAAACGGGCACCACATACTGTAATTATTTTTATTTGTATGGGCCATCTCTTTTATTGCCCATGCTGGAAGTAGAAATAAGCTGTCCTATTAAGATATTTAATATATATCATCCTTTCCACTCCACATAGTAATAGTCTAATAAAAATGCCAGAAGAAGATACCGACCCACAGTAAGGCTACCACCTCTATGCAGCAAAAACATGAACAGTTCACCTCCTAGCTCCCTGGGTATAATATTTAAATTAAACTGCCACACCTTCCCAGGCCCCTGTTAGGGTCTATGCAGTTATAGAGCCCTGATCTGAAAATGGAGTGTGGCCTGCAACAGTTGCAACATTGAAAATCCCAACTGACCAAAGCCCCGATGGGTTATGCCATACACTGGACATAATGGTGGATAAGGAGGGTGTCAGTGTACAAAGGTCCAGTGATAACTCCTTAAAGATGCTTCATGCTACTCCAGGGACCTCAATGTCACCTTACCTAATGCCATGGGATTCTGCAGGTGTGACTAGCATTAAAGGCCTTGAGAAGCAGAGATTACTGTAGACTAAGGAGGTGGCAGGGGAGATGTCAGGGTCAGGGGGATCTGAAAATGTCATGCTGCTAACTGGTAGTTGCAAGGAGGAACCTTGGCCCAAGGCAAGCTGGCAGCCTACACTTGCAATGGCAGAAAAGATCAAAAAGTCATTTTAGCATCAGACCTGTAATTCGAATTTGTTTTAAGCCAGTTTATCAGTGCTACAGCACTCATAGGAAAGGAAAGCAAGCCTCTGTCTGACCACTTTATATGCCATAAGGGTCCGCCTTCCCAAGACTTTCTCTGGTTCAATCCAAGCATTTTCATTTAAAATGCCAGGTTTGGGGATGAGGGGTTTAGTTTAGAAATACAGTGCTTGCCTAGCCTGCATACAGTCCTGGGTTCCTATCCCCAGAGACTACTAAGATAAAATCCCATGGAATATATGTCCCATGGAACAGTCCTTCCCACTGCCACCCCTACTCCAATGCACACCCCAGCATCACCACTAACAAACCAGTAGAGTCCTGTTTAGCTCTGCTTGAAAGTTGGGGTGTGTCAGCGATTTTGTTCCCTTCACCCCATACCATCATCTCAGTAGTGAGGACGCTGGGCCTGATTTTTTCCCTAGGTTCTTCTCCGCCCCAAATGAACTGATTTTATGAAATAAGATTCCTCCAAAGAAGGCTTTTTTTTCCCCACTCAAAATGTAAATGAATAAACAACTTACTAGATATTAAAAACTGTCGCAGCAGCTTGATGCATAGACCGCTCCTCTCCCTCTCCCTCTCCTCTCACTCTTTCACAGTGAGCCATCTTTTCACTTCTAAAAAACAACCCCAACACTGCATGAAAGATGAGCCTTAAATCGTGTCTAGGAACTGGTGATTTGCACATGATTTGTGATTCCTTTAGTATATTAATTGGTAAACACCCTATGAATGTGTGTGTAAACTAAAGCCGTTTAACATATGCAAACAGTTTAATCTCTCTGTCTGGTGTTGCTCCTATTTCAGCAAGCTCAGATAGGATATTTCTTCCAGAGTGCATCTCATTCCCCTACCCCATCTTCCTTTACACTGTCTCCTTTCTATGATCCTATTTCAGATAATACCCAATGGGTGACCCACATCTTTAAACTTCTGAATGGTAGCGCTGCACTTTGGTCCCTGGTGAACTGTGCATGGGTTTGCTGTAATAAGTGTTCTCAGTCTGTGCTTTCCAACCAATGGTGTACAATGACATGATGAGTTGTGGCTTTATTTTCAGTTGTTACTAATCAACCCCAACCTGACAACCTTACCTATGAATACTCAGTGCTAAGAGACTGGAACAATCTGCTGGGATGGAATGTTCTATCACAGCAGCAGAAGCCACGGCCTTGATACTGAGGAGTAAACTTGACCAGCTTCTGAATTCCATTTTGTAAGCCTACCCCGTATTTGCAGCAGCCCAAGCCTTCCTTGTATGCATGATTCATTTGGAGATTTTCTTAAGAACAACACAATTCCTGGATGTGAGAGATGGCTCAGAGGTTAAGAGCACTGGCTGCTCTTGCAGAATACCCAGGTTCAGTTCCAACCACCTACATAGCAGCTAACAACTATCCATACATCCAGTTTCAGGGAGTGACACCCTCTTCTGGCTTCTGTGAGCACTGCAGGATGGGTGCCTTTACATACATGCAGGCAATAACCCTCATACACATAAAATAAAAATAAATAAATAGAATTTTACAAAGAACAACTCAGTTCTTGAATTTTAGTGTCGGGGCCACCTTGCAAGCAAAAGAACTACTGAGCCCTACCCCCATTCCAGAAATGCTGGATCAGACTCTTCATTGGTAACATCCAGGAATTAGAATCTTTGAAAAAGGAGTCTGCTAGAACGAAGGGAGGATTTTGGTCACTGCTCCTTTGTTCGGCTCCTCACCCCATATTTTACCTTTCCAGTTGTCTATTTTTAAATATGCATAGGAGTTAAGAGCAGTACCGTCCTTGGCACATGTGTTCATGGTGTTGGGGTAGACTGGTGAGAAATGCTGGCTTCAATGAGCCTAACAGGCCTACAGATTCTGTGATGGTATTTTCTTAGGGATGCTCTATGATCTGTAGACAGAGAAAAAACACAAAAGAAATAAACCCTGAAACCTTGAAGGCTTCCCCCACAGTAATTAGGTAAAATCTGAGAGTTTTAATAAAAAGAGAAGAGCAAATGAAAGTAAGAATGTGTCTTCTCAGTTGACAGCGCTAGAAGGGCCAGAGCTGCCTTGCTTTCAGAGGTCTAATTTTAAGCCCACAGCTTCTATCTCTCTGTCTTTTATGTCTGTTCCATTAAAATATGATTTAATTATGTATCGACCAAAGGCCTCACATAGTAAAACTATCATTACTCTCCTGCCTGGATTCCTGAATGATACTGTGGGTAAAGGTGATCAGTCCTCTATTAATCTATAATATAGACCATAAGGAGGAAGGCAGGGGATGGTAATTACCAAGCGCAGCATGGCAGACAACAGCAATGCAAACCTCATTTCGAATACTGGAACTGGAATTTTGGCTGGAAAAAAAAATGACCTTTTACAAGTTTAATATCAGGTCAACAACTAGCAAGTTCAAAAACAAAATGCCCATGAAGCTACACCCCAAACCTGTCCGGGGTAGCATGGGATGTCTCCTTGCCTACCTTCTTCTGCATGTCCCTGTGTGACAGTGGTGTGCAGATAGAGGAGTGGGGTGCTAGCTACATTTGGGGCAGAGAACACTGAGGGCAGCCCCTCCGTCTCCCTCCACAGCACATTTTCTGCAATAGTGCAATAGCCAATGGCTTTGCTGATTGTACCTCAAGAATTCTGAAAGAATTCTCCTTGAATCTCTCATTCCATCCAGTCATTCAATTTCAACCATTTTCTTTTTACATTTAAAATCTACTTTATTGAGAATTTTATACAATGCATTTTGATTACATTACATCCAGAACCCCCATATCCATCTCTACCTTACTACATCCTCACCTGACTTCATGTTCTCTATTATTTTTTAAGGTATCTCACATCTAATTTGTGCTTCTAATTGTACTTCAGTGTGGGTTCATCCCCTGGAACTTAGTAAACCTATACAGTGTCACATTATTAAAGAAATCTGACTCTCCCTCTTCCAGCTATTGCCGGTAGTTCCTCAGCTAAAGTTGGGGCTTTTGCCCCCTGCCCTTTCCCCTTTCATACTGGGATTTTGTTTGGCTTGAGGTTGGGTAGGTCTTGTGCCTGCTGTTGCATTGGATGGGAGTTCATATAAGTAACTGTTCTGCTCTCTGGAAAACGTTGTTTTCCTGTAGTTATCCCCCAACTCTGACTTAAAATCTTTCAGCTCCCTCTATTCTATACATTTTCCAGTTTAATGAAGAGTTGGAAGAATGGTATAAAGAATCCCTGATTCCTGTGCTCAGGTTCACAAGTGCTAATGCTTATAACCTTCACTGTGCTCTCCGTGTACACATACAAATGAGTAAAATTGCATGCGTAGATACATATACAAAATGGTTGTAACCTTTAGGAGCAAGATGTCCCTTTACCCCCTAGATATTAATGCAGATTATCTCCAAAGCAGGAAACTATCTTATGTGACCATAGCATGTTTATCAAACTCAATTGGCATTGAAACACTATTACCTGCTCCACAAATCTTGAAGTTATTTCCCTTTTTACCTGAATAAGGCCCTTTGCTGCAAATGAAAACCCAAGGTAGCGCACTACCTTTGACTGCAATGTGTCTTTAGTCTACTTTAAAATGCAGTCATTCTTGAGTCTCTCTTGGGTTTTCACAACATTGAGAATTAAGCATGCAGAGGTTTATTTTGCTCACTGTCTACTGAGTTTCTCTGATGCTTCCCAAGGATGAGATGTAAGTTGTGGTCTTTGGGTAGGAATGGCTTAGAAGGCATGCCAAGCTCTCTTCACCCCTTTACATCCCATGGGGAGGGATATTCTGTCCATCATTTCATTACTGGCAACATTAACTTTGACAACTTTTGTTAAGTGGTATATGCCAAATTAGCCAAATAAAGTTATGTTTTGCTTTTAATAATTATCAAGTCCTTGTGGTAAATATTTTGGAACTGTGTGGTTCCTTATTAGCTCTTCAAACTCTTGCCCAATAAGTTTACATCATTTATAATTCTTGACTGGATAAAGAATTTATTGTGGTGGATTGTTAAATGACAGTTTTCTATATTAGTTAATTAATCTTTTGTTGTATCAAAGTTTCCTTTCTCATTCATTAATTTATTATGGCAATGCCTTCTGTAAATTCCCTTGTTCCTCTGCTTGATGTATTATGATACTTTGTACTTTTATTTTGAGTGTCAAAATATTACAGATTTAGCCAGTGGGAATCACATTAAGATGGTTACTATGTTCTTTTCAACAAACATTTGAATTCTTATAATCAGTATATTCAGAACTAAGGATACAATAATTAACAAAATCTTTCTTTTAAAGGGAAATATGCCTGATCTGAATTGGAAAATGATGTACGGAATGCACAAACCATCAATAAAAATTAAATTAAAAAAAATAAATCTCTATCCTCAAGCCTGGAGTAGCACACATCTTTTAATTTCAGTGCTTGGGAGGAAAAGACAGGCAGGTTTCTGTGAGATTGAGGCCAGCCTGGTCTACCTATCCAGCTGGGATTACAGGGAGACCAGGTCTCAAAATAACAACAGCAGCAGCAGCAACAACAACAAAATCTCTAACCTCGTAGAGATTACATCTTTGTCTGGAAGAGACAAAAGATAACAAATAAAAGGAAATGTCAGCTTTTAGTATAGAGAATGTTCCAGTTGCCAGGGCATGGACAAGGAATACCTCATTAGTAGGTGTCATTCATGTAAGGAAGGGCACAGGGAGTCCTATGGATATCTGGAGGAAACATCTTCCAGGCAGTGCCCCACACTGCAGACCAGCAGAAATGGACCAAATTCCTTGAGGTTAGAGTATACTGGCATGTTTAGCTGAGTGACATGGGTGCCTGAGTTAAGAACAGACTAGGAGGAAAGGACACAGGTGGGCAGACCAGCCGCGTCCCCACACTGTCTGGAATCCCATGGTGCACATTCCTAAGACCACTGATAGTGACACACTACTGAATAGATTAGGTACCTCAATGGTGAATTTCATATGGATATAAAGCCAGACTCTCAAATTATTAATCTATTTCTTTTCATACACAAGATATAAATTGTAGGCATATATATTTAAATGTATGTTTGGATGGAGAACAATAAAAGTTACTGTTGTGCAGTTCACTGAAGTGATTCATAGTATGGCCCCAAAGTCACTGCTGTTAATAGTTTGCAGTTATTATTAGCTCACAGCAATTTTAGAAAAATGTGTTGCTTTTTTTTTTTTCCAGCAGGGACATGAATACTGCCTTGTCATATATTACAACGTGAGAAAATGCAAATGGCATCTAGGCTTGCCTTACAAAGCTTCATCTTTATCCACACTCAATTAAAGGCCTGTCTTCCCATCCCTGCCCTCAAGGGTCCAGAGTCAGCTTCTTTGCCTGCACATGGATCACATGCTCGACCCCCATCTTTCCTTGGGATGTGACAAGAGCAGGGAATTTGGCAGGGTAGCTCTTGAAGGTGACAGAAAAGAAAGGTATAATCTGGTCACGGAGCACAGGAGCTGTGAGTCAGAGGTCTAGGATGGTTTATCCAGCATTCCCTTGATTGACTTCTCTGTGACCTTATACATGGATCATGTGCTGCCTAGAGTGTGTGAAGGGCTTTAACCAATATTTGTAAATCTCCCTGGTTGTCACAGATAGAAAAGGGCAAATTATTATTACTCCTGGAAAGAAAAATAGAGAGTTAAGTCTTGTTCCTTCACCAGAGAGACGACAACACCCACAGGCACTGTTTTCAGGAGAAGAGGATTGGGTATAAACCTTGATTTACTTACAGAAATGCCCAGTGCCTGCTTAATGCAAAGCCTCTGCTCTAAGCTCTGGTACTCAGGATGCTCTCTGTGAGTACTGGTGCTGGTTCCCTTATTAGTGAAAGGAGTCCTGTTACTCACAATGAGTGTGAAAGTTCATCGAATTAGCTGATTTCAGTTCATTTGGCATTAAATAATTCCCCAAATTCCCATATGTTTGAACAATATGTTCAACGAGGGGGGATGATTCTCTGAAAGCAATTAAATAGTTCTTTTAGGAGAGCTTGTCATCGGTCACTCATAAGCATCCCTGCTATTCCTGTCCATGATGAATGTAGGTGGCAATTACAGGAAAAGCGCTTAACCCTCTCTAATGGCCTCTGGCAGCCCTCCACACAGAGGCCACTGCGATGTGCCAGTTAGAAAGCACACTTGAATTTTGCACGGTTTTCAAAAATTGAGTGTATTGTTCTAGGCTTTGCAAAGAGCATTTGCTACTGCTAATGTGCTGCTTTCCAGTCCTCTTGCTGTTCAAATATAAATGCAAAGGAGCTCTCCCCTTAATATACATTTAGCTTACAGAGGAAAAATTGTCAACTTAAGATTTTTCTGGGAAAATAATCTTTTTAAACCATCCCTGGTGCTTCCTGAGGAGGGAAGGTTACCACGTTATAGTGTTATAGTGTTCAGAGATCTTGGATGCAGGAGTTGGAAGATGCTCCTGCTCAGTTATGCACTGGAGTTTAGTACAACAGTGTTGTAGATAATGAGCTCAAGTATGACCAGGAAGAATTTGAGGCATGCCAGTGGATGTCAACAAAAGCAATTCAGAAATTAATACCATATTAGGTAAACTCTTGTAGTTTGCCTGGAAATTGCTTGTTTGTTTGTTTTAACCAAATTTCATCTTCCTGCTCACTTGGGATCCAGAATGATATACTTATATGTGTTCCTGAGTGGTGAGGGGAAATCTTTGATACTATCCATGCTAGATCACAGGTGGCACGTTCATCTGTGAGTCTCACACTACTTTAGTGGCTGTATTCGCTATCACTATGTACCTTGCAAATGAAAATCCACCAAATAATTGAACATTCAAAGAGCTCTTTCCATAACAGGCCGGCAATTAGGAGGAAGTGAGCAGAGTTCTTAGTGATTTTCAGTGATTGCCATTATATAAACATCTTCTCCTTATTGTTAGTTGGGAGAGCTGAAAAGCCAAAGTCAAGATCTAGGGTATGGCACATGGCCTTGTGTTCCATCCCCCAAAATGGTTGAGTTGAGGGGACCAAGGAAATGAAAAGGGAGGCATTCAGTGAGCCATGTGACTCCAAGTACCGCATTGTCCACCTGTTTCATTGCATGAGTAACGTCTCGTTACAGTAAACAAACAATTCACACTACAGAAAAAAATCTGACCTCTAGGTTTGGGTGGAATAAGGTTAGATTTATATCTGAAACAGAGAAGAGTTGAAAAAATATTTCATGCATTTGATTGTACGTATTTCCACCTTTTTACTGTGCTGTCGTTATATAACTTACATGTTTGTCTTTGGCAGAAAATTAATATTTTTAAAACCAGATAAATATACCTAATTTGTATGTCTTTGAGGTAGTGTTTTATTCCATAATAATTTGTCATATCATTTACAAACATTAACATTGTTAAATGTGTTTGGGGGAAAAGGAATTTGGTGGTAATAAGATAACCAAATCAATGGATCCTGTAAAATTCTTGGAGTTTGTCATTGACATGATTATCAACTGGAATAAGATTTTGACAGCAGTGTTTTATTCAGACCATGTCTTTGAGTTTTCTTATCCTGTCCTTTATTTCCAAAGGGCTGCTTGTCACTTTCTCAATGTTGAAAGGTCAACATAAGTCAGTGTGCCTGGGCAGCTTAGGGCTAACACCTGTTCTCAGGTCATTCTGCAAAGCGTTTGCATTCTTGTAGAGTATCCCAGCCAGGAACTAAGTGCTTGTTCAAAATCCCTCATCCCTTACATGCTTCTCTCTCTTATCCTTTCCCATCTGTGAAGCCTGCAGTCAGATGGTTCTGAGGTTCTGCTAAGTCCTGAAGTCACCTGTGGTCCTCCAGATATGATGGTCACCACTCCCTTTGCATTGACTATTCCGCACTGTGCGGACGTTAGTTCAGAGCATTGGAACATCCACTTGAAGAAGAGGACACAGCAGGGCAAGTGGGAGGTAAGACCCTCTGTGTGTGTGTGTGTGTGTGTGTGTAATGGGATTTGGGTTATATCAATGGGTTCAATTTACCATAACAGCTCCTACTAACTTCAGTGAGTCAGGTGAACATTCATGAACATTTGAACATTTGCTTATTGTCAAGTGGTTTTAGCATACATTTTGTAAAGTCCTCTAGGTATTTGCTAGTCTTTTCCTATAATACTGGAAAAGAGAGGCAAGATATAATCCAGTGCTTGTTCTTTGGTCTGAGAGTGTGCTTGTAATTGCTCACACAGATGCATAACTTGGGTGCCTGCTCCCTGAGTGTCCAGAAACCTTCCCAGCCCATGTCCTTGTGTGAACTGACATTGCTTTGTGGTAGAGGAGGCAGCTCAGGGCAGACAAGCTGTATTCCAAAATGGAATCACTGTATCTGTTGGATGTTGTTGATTTCACCTGAGGATTATCATACTAAGTTTAGAAGCATGCAGGAACACAATAGTTAGGTGCCTAATATGTGTTTATGCTATCAGTGACTTCACTGAGGATTGTCACTACTGTTTCCCTGTGTAAGTACAGGGGAAGAGATACAGCACAAGCAGAGTGAAACTAGAGAAGAGAGTGAAGTTATAGAACAAATAGGAGGCTAACAATCAAGGAGACAATCATAGCCAAGAAAGCTTACAGTTGAATTACAGTTTTAAGTGAAAGCTCTGATTTACCTGTCTGATAGGGAATCCTTTATGTCCATCTGGAGTCAATCTTCATGAAAGCAGGCAAATCATCTTGGTAGAACACAGTGACCTGTGCCTGTGAGTCCTGTGCACCTGCTTCCCAGGAGGATCTTCAGGCAAAAGAAGTAAAATAAAATCATGTTTCTCAAGGAAAAAAAAATGCCAAGTTTCTGGGATTATATTTGTCCTGTCTTGAGACTAGTCTATTTGCTTTGTTCCAGAATGCATTCTGCTGTGTACTCAGCCATTGTGCTATGACAGGGGATTTCTTGGGGGCACATAGTTCATAGGGGGCCATGGTCTCCTTCCCATGTTTTTTGATTTGCTTTGAGTTTTACCACTTTAGCTCGCAGCATTTCCTCAGTCTTCTACAACCAGATGGTGTTATATTTATGCTCTGCCAAACCAGTCACACATGCCTAAATACTTATCAGGAAGGGTGAGATATTCTAGTACATCTTATCCAAATAAATTCTTTAATGGTCCCTCATGAATGATTTCAGCAGATTGAAAGAGAATAAAATTGAGAGAAAATACACATTACCTTAAGGGTTCTTTAGTGGGTTTTCAGAAATAGATTTTGTAAAAAAAAAAAAAAATTAAATAAAGTAGTTTGCTTATTGAGGTTAAGGTTCAACTTTTTAAAAACTGACATTGAACACTTAACTAGCATTGAAATTTCAAAGCAATTTTGGTTATTATAGCTATTAAAGTAGAATGGTATCACATTGCACATAACTATTTCTTGAGTTTGTGGCATAAGTAGTTATTTTAAAAGAAGACAAGCATTTAACATCAATAATTAAGGCAATAATATATTCTGGGAAGTTTATTAATGTCCTTGTAAAGTGTTTAGGTACTATGGTGTTTTCAAACCAAAAGAATTTAACAATCTTTCTTTCCCCAACAGGAAGTGATGTCAGTGGAGGATGAATCCACATCCTGTTACTGTCTTTTGGACCCATTTGCCTGTCATGTGCTGCTAGATAGCTTTGGAACATATGCCCTAACCGGAGAGCCAATCACAGACTGTGCTGTAAAACAGCTCAAGGTGGCGGTCTTCGGCTGCATGTCTTGTAACTCTTTGGATTATAACCTGCGAGTTTACTGTGTGGACAATACCCCTTGCGCATTTCAGGTCAGTCTTTCTGCTATAACTTTTCTTATGCTGCTGTGAACATGTAGGGCTTTCTAAACACCTGCACCACTAGAAGGTTCTTTTGGAGAAGATTTGGAAAAGGAAACCACACCACCTTCTTGAACAAGAGTCATTGTATTGTGTGCCCAAAGCAAGAGACAGTGAGGTAGTTAGCACTCAAAAAAGGGATAAGGGTTAAATTCACACAAATAGAGACCATTGTCTACCCAATTATGAAACCATCTAGAAGTGCAGTTGTAATTCAAAAAACTAAGTAAGTGTGGTGGCACATGCTTTTAACCCCAGCACTCAGAATGCAGAGGCGGTATATCTCCGTGAATTGGAGGTTTTTTCAAACCCTGTCTCAAAAAAAGAAGAAAAGACACAGATCCAAATGTGATTTAGGTGTTGGAGAAGACTTTTTGAGAGCTTATTTTAAACTCGTATGGCTGGTTAATGTTTAGGAACAAAAGACAGAGATACCAGGTCAAGAAAGGAAAATGGCACAAAAATTGTTGGAATCACCTGAAGGATGGAGTCAGGGAATAACGGTGATAGATCATACCTGTCACCAGGCAGTCGTATTGGATCCTGGACACATGGTCTATTAATTAATGGGGCAACTAGGGCAGAGATAGTTCAAGGTTCTTTTCTATTTTGGGTGCTTTCATCATGTAAGATTCATTTTGAATTAGATACTCCTGAAGAATGTGGTTTATTAATAGCAGCAAGGATAATGCAGAATGGCCCAGGAAGCTTTGCTCATATATAAATAGCAGAACTCTTTTGACACATCTCATTCCAGATCTCTGCTATCCCAGTCCTGGGTCATTAAGTCCATTATGCAGAGCAATTCCTCAGTAACTAGATTTTAAGACGCTGAGCTGGAAAACTCATGTTTACCAATAGAAAAGGTAGAGTGACCTAAATCCTGAACATAAGCCAGGAAAGGTGACACAGGGACAGTCTGCCTTCCCAAATCATCCGTGCCTCCCTTATAAGGAGCACAGACCATTGTGAAGGACACACTTAATCTTTGTTCCCAAAGGATGCTTTTGTCACAGGTGTGACATTTTAAAAGAACTCTGGTATAGGCATAACCCTCGTCCTACAGTTACCATTTTCTACTCTTCTTTAACCCCTATCACCTCAAAGGAGGTTTTTACAAGAGAAAATACATGATAAGCATTTGAGAATCAAACAAGGAACAAATGGCTAACTAGTGGGGTGACCACTTGCACTGAACAGTTGTGTAAAATGTACCTATGATGATTTCAGTTGCATGTGTAGTGATTCGGCTAGGTCTTAAAGACTGGGGAAACTGGAGTCCCATGGAGGACTTCCAGGATCCTGGCTCTTGTAACTCACTGCTGACTTCAGTCACTTTGAAGAACTGTTCATTCTTTGCCTTGGGAGTCAGTCAGCCATCAATCAGCTCAGAGTTTCCTGTATGCACCAGAAAGGCATTTGCCTAGAGAGTTTCTCCCCTGTCCCTTTCAACGATCAGTTTTCATTCCTGTCTATGCCATGAGCATCTACGGCAGCCCAACAGTTTGGAGAGACAGGTTTTTCAGGAGCTGTCATGAGAACAGCACTGGAAACCCAGCTGCCAAGGTTTATCTATCCATTTCTGTTGGCAATTCATCCTTCTTAGTCTTAGGAAAAATGCTTTTCTCTTGCCAGTGGAACCCAAGTATCTGCTGCATTATTCAGAATTATGTCTTAAATTAGTAAAATTTTAATTCTGCTTTAAGGAAATGTTTCTCTATAGACACACCTTTGGACCTCATTTATCAAATCTTTTTACCAGTAGTGATCCTTTCTTTCTCCTATTATGTCAGATAAAGTAAATTTTCAAGTTTCACTTAGTAATACTTGTTACTGACAGTTGTCATTTCTTCTCTGGGATTCTTAGAGATCAGCAATCTGGGATGGAGAACTTTTTGCACCTATGGACAGATTAAAACATAACTTGTAGCTTTTCTAAACAAAAACTTCATCCAGAAAATAGATGTTTAGTTTCCAGTCTTAGTTTACTCATTTTCATTTCTGAAAGATGCTTATTGTTTAGATTTCCATACTGCTAAATAAATGTATTCAGAACTTTCAACATAGAATCATTGGTATCATTTTAATGCCTTATATCATCTGGGTCATATTTTTATGGGTTTGTAGATGGTATGTATTAATACTAACCCATTAAAACAGTTCCATTGTAAGAAAGCTTCAGCAACAATTCTTTTTGAACCTCTAAAATACTTCACAGTTACTATTAACTTGAATGGTATGAGCTGAAAATATCGTATGCATTGTTCACTTATTTTCTGTTAACTCTCAGAGTACCCCCCCACATACAGAGAAAAATGCTTTTAGTTGTCCAAGATTATTAATAAGCCACATAACTGAAGAGAAAACAATGAGATTCTGGGTTTTGCTAATTAGCGGTTTAGTTTCTCATTTTAGGTAACTAGTAAAAGCTGTTAAATAAATATACACAAAGCTGGAAAATAGTTACCTATATGCATATTTCATGGTAACAAAAGATAATTGTCATTAACACTTTACAGTTTTTCATTGTGAGGCTGGAGAGATGGCTCAGTGCTTAAGAGCACTGGCTGCAGGTCCCTTGCAGAGGACCCAGGTTCAAGTTCCAGCATCTACATGGTGGCTAACAACTGTTTGTAACTCCAGTTCTAGGGATCTGACATCTCTTCTGATCTCCGTGGACACTGCACAGCACAGGTGCAGTCACACACAAGCTGGCAGTACACTTGTATGCTAAAATAAAAATAACAAAATATTAAAAACATTTTCATTGTGTGTATTTGTTGTACCTGGTAGTGTGGAACATCAGGACATTTTCACACAAGTTTACTATGTTTAGCATATTCTGATCCCCTCACGGCCCCGAGTCTTCCCTTTCTCACACCTCTATCCAGTTCTATCAGCCGTTGTCTTCGTTTCTTTTCTGATTTGCTGATTAAAAAAAAAAAGAAGCTGATAAAGCAGCTCAAGAAAGGTTTTCTTTTAGCTCACAGTTCCAATACAGTCCATCATGGTGGAGGACTAAAGGCATCTGAAGCTTGAAGCAGACAGACGCATTATATCCACAGTCAGAAGAGAAGAATGATTGCATGCATGCCTAATAGTTCTCCTTGTCTATTCTTAGACAGCCCAGGATACCCGCCTAGGGAGTAGTGCCAACCACAGTCGGTAGGTCTTCCTCATCAGCAGTCCCCTGCAGGCCAACGTAGTCTCCGCAATGTTATTGAGACGCCCTTCCCAAGTGAATCTAAATTCAGTCAAATTGACAATTAGCACTAATCACCACGGGCCCTTTGTTCACCTAAATAATTTCCTTCCTAAATTTATGCCATGAGTACACACAGGATTTTATGCTTCTACATAAAATCTATAATCCAGAGATGAGACAAAATATATAGTATGTGTCCTCCTCAGACCAGCTTAATTCACTTGATACAACTATCTACAGTTGCATCCATTTTCCTACAGATAACATAACATTGTTTCTCTTTACAGCTGAGAACAATCCCATTGTGCATAGATACAGTTCCCATATTTGTTCCTCCATTTGAACACCTAGGGCAGTTCCATAACTTAGCTTTTGTGAATAGTGCTGGCCGCAATAGACCCCACTGTGCAAGTGTCTCTGGGACATATTGGCTTGGAATCCTTCAGATAAATATCTATGCGTGATATTGTTGGTTTTTGAGGGCTCTCCATTCTCTTTTTGATAGTAGACTTGTTTACATTCCTACCTACAGCATATAACTGTTCGTTTTGTCAGCATCCTTGCCAACATTTGTTATTATTTATTTTCTTAATGACCGACATTCTGACTAGGGAGAGATGGAATGTGACTGAAACCAAAGCAACACTTATTTCAACACAGGTGTGGTGGCACACACTCTTAATCCCAGCACTTGGGAGGCAGAGGTGGGCAGGTGCATTTCTGTGAGTATGGCTGAGGGGTTACTTCCAGGAGCAGAAATGACTCAAAGCTCAAAACTCATCCCAGCATGGGTGACAGCCTAGGGAAACAGGAAACCTGGAGCTCACTGCACAATGTAGCAGGCAGCTCAGCAGGTTGGAGAGTGTCCCTTCAGATGGCTCAGTTGGTCCTGACCCTTTTCCATGCAGCTCAGATTGTCTGAGAGTGTCTTAGGTCTTACATGTTCTGGGGGAAGGAGACACAGTGAATCTGGTCAGTTTCAGGGATTTCCTGAAGCTCTTAAACTGTTTACTTCATTTTAGAACATGTGCTGTTTACCTCCCTATATTAGCTTTCTGTTGCTGTAATAAAAACCACTGACCAAAACCAATTTGGAGGAGAAAGGATTTATTGTCTTACGTCTCCCAGGTCACAGTTCATCACTCAGGGAAGTTGGAGCAGGAACCTGGAGGCAGGAGTTGAATCACAGACTAAAGAGGAACACTGCTTACTGGCTTACTCTCCTCGTCCATGCTCAGCCTGCCTTCTTACATAGCCCAAGACCACCTGCCCAGGGATAGCACCCCTACAGTAGGCTGGGCCCTCCCGCATCATTCAACAATCAAGAAAATGCCCCATAGACATGGCCATAGGCCAATCCAATGGAAGTAGTTATTCAGTTGAGGTTCCCTGTACCCAGGTGTGTCATGTTGCAAGCTAGAGCTGGCCAGGGCACTATGTTTAGAACATCTTGTTGTTTCAAAGAGTTTCCCTCCAAGATGGAAGATTTTAACTTGGAGGAAGTTGGTACATAACACCTATAAACTCTCAGCCTGCCCCTAGGGATGTACTTGTTCCTGTAAGGCTCCACATCCTCATGATTCTGTAAACTTACCCAAACAGCACTGGCAAACAGAGACCAAGTGTTCAGATGCCTGTGCCAACTGGGGACACTTTTCATTAAAATTACCATAGCTAGTGAGGTGGAACATGTTTTAATATATTTATTGGCCATTTCAGCTTCTAAATAAATGTACAAATAGGTCTCCTTTTGAGACTTATTTGTACATTTATTTAGCCCACTTACTGATCAGGCTCTTTGATTCCTTATTGTCTAGCTTTTTGCATTCATTTCATATGTTAGATAATCTTATATCAGGTACATAGCTAGCGAAGGAATTCTCCCTTTCTGTAGCCAGTGTCTTCACCCTGTGAACTCTTTCCTTTGCTGTGCAAAGGCGTTTTAATTATATAACATCTCCCTTGTCAGGTACTGACATTATTTCCTAAGGGACTGGTACTTCCTATTCAGGACGTCCTAGTTTACACATGTATTTTGAAGTACTTTCTCTACTTTTTCTTCTGACACTTTCAGAGGTTCGGGTCTCAGATTAAAGCCTTTGATCCATTTGTGTTCATTTTTTTATTATATTATGTGGGGATGAGTTGGGAGGCACCTGTGCCACGATGTGTGTGTGCCATGATGTGTGTGTATGTGCCACGATGTGTGTGTGCCACAATGTGTGTGTGCCACAGTGTTCTAGTGGAAATCAGAGGACTATTGTGGGAGTTGTTTCTCTGCAACATTTGGGTCCCAGAGATCGAACTCAGGTCATCAGGCTTGATGGTAAGCACCTTTACCCCCTCTGCCAATTCACCTGTCCTGGAGTTGATTTACACAGTGTGAGGGACAGGAATGTAGTTTCATCCTTCACATGTGAATACCCAGTTTTCTCAGCACCATTAGTTGAAGATCTTGTCTTTTTTCCAGTGTGTATTTTTGGCATCTTTGATAGAACCTGTGTTTATCAAAATTAGAATGGAGTTTTTCACGGAGCATTTCTGCAGAAATTGCCCATCTTGGAATTTGTTTCAACTATCACTGTAATGAAATGTTTGTCCTAGTTAGGGACATGCTTGTGACAACTGTTGTATTTATTGCATCTCAAAGAAATAACAAATATGCACTGAGCTAGAACTTGGCTCTTAACCAAGAAGGAAGGCTGCTACAAGGACATGGTTGCATCGTTCATCTCACTAGGAAGTTCTGTCCATAAAACACTTGAATGCCTGCACTCTCAGTGAAAGACCCTTCAGGTGGATGAGCTTCCAGACCAAATCCACCTGTCCACTAACACTTGCTATGGCCCAAGCAATCCAATGACATGTAGAGAATATTCCCACAGAGAGCTTGGGTAGCTAGACACAGTGGCTGATTGCAGTCCTAACTTCCTTCTCTTCTGCCTGCAGGGCTGTCCTGTCTGCCTCTTATTTGTGTGAATGAAAATAGCAATGTCTTTGAATGACAAAAGCAAAATAGTTAGCTAGCTGGCTAAGACATAACTAATATGAGCTTGGATGTTTTGAGATCTCTTATGATAAATACATTTGAAACTGACTTTGTAGAAAATTAGATCAACTCAGATATGTTGCTAACAAGTGTCACCTGGCTGAAGGTAAGAGGAGGCAGTTCAGAAAGGCCACATAGGTATTGTCCTTCCATTGTGTCCTCTGCAATGTTGGGAGCAGCCATTTTGTGCAGCTGTGCTTGGCATCACATCCTTTGATCCATCAAACCCAAGGCTGACGGCTCCTAACGTATGTTTGAGGCAGTAACATTTTAAGACCCGGTTTTTGTTATTCTATTTTATGACACAGTGACACACACGTACACATATCAAAAAACCTTGACATAAGGAAAGCAAGGAATTAAGATCTTGCTTATCTTATCTTGGAACAAAAAGAAAAAAAACAACTCATTTTTCCCCCTGCATCGCTCCCAGCACTCCTATTCAGTACCTCTCGGTACTCATTACTTACTTGGCATTAATGTGGATTTAGAATCTAATTTCAAAGGATTTCCTCCAGATGTAGTTCTTGTGTTTATCAATAATGCAACCTTGGGAAATATTGCTCATGTAAAGCATTTAAAGGAAAACACCACAGCAACACAATGTGTGTGTGTGTATGTGTGCATTTAAGTTCAAACAGTTTTGTCTCATAAATATGTAAATTCAGCCTGCCTGCTTTAGTATCCCTGAAGCACACCTGAATATCGCTAGCTGTCTCATTAAATCAACATAAAGAGCTCAGTGAGTCACGATGTGCAGGCTTCTACTAGCTGCAGCCTGGAGAGCTGGATGGCTTGCAGCCCCCAATGTGAAATGAAGAAGTTGAAGCTCAGTAAAACCCCTGTCCAGAGCTTTCCAGGTACATTTATATACACAGAACCAGGTCATCTTGTGTCATTAACTCAGATATCAATTAAACAATAGAAAGAGAGATTTAGCAGGAGGCCCTGACAGATAAAAAGCAGATAGCCAAAATCAAGCTGTTCGTTAGAGCTGTGTGTATCATTGATTCACAAAGCCCGGTGCACTGGCAGACACCTGTAATCCCAGTATTCTGTAGGCTGAGGCAGGAGAGTCATGAGCAGCCTAGCCTAAAATCCATCTCGAAATAAAATAAAATGAAATAAAAGACAAAACCCATAGCTATTCAAGTCCAGCTTTTGGGAGCAATATAATAAACTAAGATCAGCACTGCACCTTCCTTTTAAGGGCAATATATTTTATTTTAAAATTCCTTGTACTGAGACATTCTTTCCCCTTTTTGGTTGGTTGGTTGGTCGGTTGGTTGGTTGATTGGTTTTGAGACAGCATCTCCCTGTAGCCCCAGCAGTCCTGGAACTTAACCAGGCTGGTTTGTCCTCTATCTCACAGAGATCTACTTGCTGCTGCCTCCCAAGTGCTGGCTAAAAGCATGGTCCACCACACTCTGGTCACAATTCTCTTTCTCTAACTCTAATGATTAATCCATTACTGGGCCTTTTTACTTAATAATTATTTGTTTCAGAATTGCTCCGATTGCTTAATGTTTTTTTTTTTTTCCCCCCAGACTAGGTGGCAATGTTAATTGCATACAGCTGGTTTTTAAAAGTAAAGTAGTTAAAAAGGCAAGACTTAAACCTTATGTTTAAATTGAGGAGCCAAAGAAAGACTAAAAAGTATCTTTTTAATTGCTTGATAATTTTAATTAACTATCAAATTGTTAAATGCCTGGCATTCTCCCCCTCCCCCTCTCCCTCTCCCTCTCCCTCTCCCTCTCCCTCTCCCTCTCCCTCTCCCTCTCCCTCTCCCTGAATACTGGAAGAGAGCAAATGCCAAGCTGTGGGCTGCAGCAACCAGATAGATAATTAATAAAAATAAATAAATAAATCTATCTTGCAGCAATCAAAAAGTATTTGTGAGACAGAGGTAATAGCAGCCTGAATTTCCCATGAGTAAGAAAATAGCAAGCTGAATATATGAAAAGGCTAAAATGTTTATACAAAGAAACACTGGAGTGTGCTGAAGTTGTTGCAATTCTAGTCTTTTGTCTGTCCTCAACCATGTGACTTTAAGCAAATAACTTTCTTTGGAATGTCTTAGTGTGTTCAACTGTAAATATGGTTCTTAAGTGACCTAAAATATCATTAATTTCCTTTTGAATATAACAATTCTGTATAGCTTCTAATGATTAATAGCCTAGTAGTCAATGAAGCAAACAGTCACTGCCACTTCCCAATGTCATTTTATTTCTTTATGAAGATAGCTAGTCAGATTGAAAGGAAAGAAGGTTCTTCAGAGAGCCTGGTTCACATACATGCTGAAAGAGTTGATGCTAGTTGTATACTGTGATGTCCACATGGTTTGAATATACACATTTCTTATCTATACTGCTTTCTGACTCACACCAGAATTGAGACAAGGTTAATACACTATCATGTTAATTATTTTGTTTAGTTAGGAATAAACCCCAGGGCAGCAAATGAGGCCTAAAGAAAATCAGAACTTTCCCAAGATTACACAGAAATACAGTTCAAGTACTGTGCTCCTGTCTTACATGTATAAGTCCCACTGCCATTCGATGAGCCTTGGAACCTCAGCCACGCAGCTCTAAAGTAAAATGCCCAGTTCTGACTATGACAAGAAGGACTTGGGCTCTCACCCTTGCCCCACTTTTTCATCACCTCCAGCCATTATTTTTACCCTGACTTGTCCCAATTCCTTCTAGCAGCTGTGTGCTGTACATATCCTGGGTCCTGGCCTCTGTCTGTAGGAACCACCCTCTCCTTTTGGGGTCACCTGAAGTATGGGCTCCTCTGCTGTGCTCACCTCTTTTAGTCCCTGGCCTCTCCTCCGATGTGATTGAGCCTCCCTCTGTCATTCTTGGGTCCCAGCTGTACATGTATTCTTTTACCAGCTGCAGAATTGTGATCAAATGCCCACAGCTTGCCTACAGTGTGGGTTTTATACCTACATGCCCAGTGTCCAGCTTGAACGTAGCTCCAGTGGACACTCATTCAATCCCACACCAAGGACTACCAACCTGAATTGTTAAAGATCCAATGTCTCACCCCACTTGGCATTTAGAATCCATTAAGATTAAATTAAAAAATAATAATAAAAGACAGATTAATATTAATGAATCTCTCCTCCATCCTGACAGTTCCCATCCACTCTTTGCATGAAAGACACTGGCCAGCCATGTTTTTTTTTTTTTTTTTATTGTATTTATTTATTTATTTTTAACAAATCTAGACCCGTGTTCCCGCTCATTCCCCCACCCCGTCAGAGCTCGTGCATTCTGCCAAACATGCTTTCCATCTCTTAGTCTTTCTCAATATTTTCCATGGGGACGTTGACTGTTTTGAGCAGAAGTTCACTGTTTCAGTCAGTTCTTTGATGCAGTATTTTCTGTTGTTGTTGTTGTTCCAAAATGCAATATGTCCAACTGCGTTTGTACAGAAGCTCAGGGGGCCCTACACAAAACTACTTATAAACGGGGTAACACCTTATAGGATCCCAGGGCGACTCAGGGTCTCGTGCTTTTCACACGACACCACACAGCAGGCATCCAATTGGGATGAGGGCTACCCATTCGTCGTTGCTTTTTATGAGTGTGACAGTAGTGTTACTTCACAGTACTCAGTACATGAATTTTTTAGTTTGTAATCTTAGCTCCAGCACCCCATCTTTTTCCTGCTCTTTTCACACGTACCATAAGCGGTCTCGCCGTGTGGGTACGGGGTTCCCGTGGGTCAGATCGTGGATTCAGGTCTTTTATTTTTTTTTCTGTTGAATAGATCACTCCACCTGGTGTCGGTTGTAGATGTTTTGTTCGCCTTGTGTTGTGACCACCATTTTGTCTCTTTTGTATTCCTTTGGGTCCCCATTCCGTACGGTGACGCTGCGTTCACCTTTTTTTTCTGAGGTTTGGTTCAGCTTCTCTTGCGATGGTGAAGATGATGCGTGACATAATAAACCTTTTTATTTTTTTGTGTCCGTTTGAATTTAATCTCTGTGGGGGCGGTTGATTACGGCTTGGAGCGGTTTACAGGTCCCAGGCAGTGGGGATTGGTATGGCTGGGTCGAGGTGTAAGTTCTTCCAAGTCTTCACGAGGGTTCTCCACACTGCTTTCCATAGTGGTTACACAAGTTTATTCATTCCCATCCAAGCAAGTGGTGAGTGTTTTCCCTTCCCCACAACCTCTCCAGCAGAACTTTGTGTATATTTGTTTTTTCTTGATCCTAGACATCCTTACTGGGGTAGTGCAATGAATTTAACAGTGGTTTTGATTGCATTTCTTACTTTATTCATGTATTTCGAGGAGTTCGTCCATTGCGTGGTGTTTCTCAGCATCTCTATTGCCTCGTTTGTGAAGTCTCTGTTCAGTGCTTGCTCCATCTATGGAGAGGGGGTCGTTTGTTTTCTTTTTTCTTTGTTTTTTGAAGTAGTTTATATATTCTGGAAATCAATGCTTTGTCAGATGTATCTGCAGTGAAGGTTTCCTCCAATCTGTGGGATTTTCTTCACTTCCTGATTGTTTCTTTTGATATAAAGAAGCTTTTGATTGATGTAGGTCAATTTGTCAATTGTCGACTTTAATTCTTGTGCGCTGGCTGTCTGATTTAGGAACGTCTTTTCTACGCCGACTAGTCTTGTAGTCTGCTGCCAACTTTTTCTTCTATCACCTTCAGAGTTTGGGGTTTCACGTGAGGTCTTTAATCCATCTGGGAGTTGACTTTTGTACAGGGCGCAGAGGTAGGGGTTTAATTTTCCATTCTTCTACAAGTGGTGATCCAGTTTTGCCAACACCACTTGCTGAAGATGCGGTCTTTTCTCCATTGTGGTTCTTGGCCCCCTGGTCAAATATTGAGATGGCTGGTGAAATTATAGTGCTCAGATTTTGGTTCTTCGGTTTTGTTTCCATTGGTCAACAGGTCTGTTTTTGTGCCAGTACCAAGCTGTGTTTTTATGACTATAGCCCTGGTAGTATAGTTTTAAAAGTCTGGTATAGAGATCCCTCCTGTGTAGCTCTTTTCACTCAGGATTGATTTGGCTATTCGGGGTATTTTTGTTTCTCCAAATGAATTTAAGATAACTTTGTTCCAAGCCTGTGAAGAAACTCTTGGGGATTTTATTGGGATTGCATTAAATCTATACAAGGTTTTGGTAAAAGGAATTTTTATAATGTTAATTTTCCAATCCCATGAGCATGGAGGTTTTTTCCATCTTCTGAGGTCTCTTCAATTTCTTTCTTTAAGGGTTTTAAAAATTTTTGTTGTAGAGGTCTTTGGTTTGTGTCTTTGGTTAGGTTTGTTCCTAGTATCTTATTGTTTTGAGGCTATTTGTGAGTGGGAAGGTCTCTTTGAATTCTTTCTTCCAGTGCTTGTTCTTGGTTTCTTTTGTAAAGAAAGGCCATTGATTTTCTAAGGTTAATTTTGTATCCTGCCACTTGCTGACAAGCTGTAATCGTTTCTAGGATTTTTCTGGTGGATTTTTGTTGCATCTCTTAAGTAAAAACAATCATCACCAGCAAATAGGGATAGTTTTGACTTCCTCTTTTCCAATTAGTACTCCCTTAATATCCTTTCTTGCCTTACTGCCCTAGCAAGTGTTTCAAGCACTATATTATATTGAAGAGAGTGGTGATAGGGGGCAGCCTTGCCGAGTTCCTACCTTTAAAGGGAATGTTTCCGTCATTTCCCACTTTAGGATGATATGGCTGTGGGTTTCCTGTATATGGCTTTGATTACATTGAGGGAATGATCCCTCCAATCCATTCCTTCTAGGACTTTAAGCATGAAGGGATGTGGATTTTGTCAAAGGCTTTTTTCAGCATCAATTGCGATGATGGTGTGGTTTTTGTCTTTGATTCCGTTTTATGTGTTTGATGATGTATTGATTTTCGTATGTTGAACCATCTGCATCTCTGGTATGAATCCAATTGGTCATGATGGATGATACTTCTTGATGGGGTCTGTATGCGATTTGCCATATCTATTTAGAATTTTGGCATCTGTGTTCATGAGGGAGATGGGTCTATAATTCTCCTTTTGGTTGTATCTTTCCTGTGGTTTTGGTAATAGAGTGTGTTGGCTTCATAGAAGGAATTTGGGAGAGTCCCTCTGATTGTATACTTCTAAACAGTTTTCAGAAATAATGGTTGTAGGTCTTTTTGAAATGTTTTATAGAATTCTGCTGTGAAACCTCTGGGCCTGGGCTTTTTTTAGTTGGGAGGCTTCTTACTACATCCCTATTTCTTCATATGTTATGGGTGTGTGAACTGCTGGCGGTCGCCCTTGGCC
This sequence comes from Rhizomys pruinosus, assembly GCA_009823505.1. Lineage (NCBI taxonomy): Eukaryota > Metazoa > Chordata > Mammalia > Rodentia > Spalacidae > Rhizomys > Rhizomys pruinosus. The sequence goes on from VZQC01003508.1 coordinate 3,009,658, forward strand.
AAGCTTTGGTGATCCCAAGATTTCCAGATATTGCATCCATCTTCGAGATAAACTGGGTAGAATATAGGTTCTGGTAATATTCCCATATAATTTCTTGATCTTTTCCTTTGCCGTTGTGATATTTCCCGCTTTTGCAATCACAGGGTATGGATTTGGAGAGGTATAACGTGTCCTTCTTGTCTTGGGTGTAAACTGGGCACAGTGGGCTAGACAACTCTGCAGTGCAACTACTACACAACAATCCTTGCAGTACAGTAATGTGCCTTAAGGCATTGTCGAGCTCATAATTCTCGGCCAGTCTACAATATAATACTTAAAAAATGTGGTTAGTTATCCGACCTACATTCTCAGTACATAAATAGCCGGTGATTCATGGAAAGTTCTGTATGTTACCATGAGCCAACGAGGGGCAGGCATTTTCACTCACTAGTGAGTTCATTGGCTGGGCCTAGCACGCTCCTAAGAACACACTCATACGCGACCCCCGTCTGCAGACTACAGGCCGTGGGAAAATAGCATTGGAACTTAGTCATTTCATCCTTACACACTACAAACCACAGCCCACACCCCCCACCCCTTAGCTCTAGCCGCGAAGCTATATGCGAGCGGTTGTTCCTCCCACCTTCTTGCCCACACCCCCAACCACAAAAGAATAAAAAATCATTTCATGCCAACAAAAAAAAAAAAATGTTTTTTTTTTTTTTTGCGTTTTTTTTATTGTTTTTTTTCCATTCATAGTATAGGCCAGGTATGGCAGCTTACATCTGTAATCATAGCACCTAAGAGGATGACCGGACCAGGGAATCATGGAATTCTAGGCAAAGCATGAGGCCCCAACTTAGGGAGACCTTTGCACAAATTAAAAAAAAATGTGCTTTTAGGGGGCTGGAGAAGAGAGATGAATCAAGACCACTGGCTATTCTTGCAGGGGACCTGGATTCAATTGCCAGCACCCATATGGTTGCTAAAACGTAAATCCGTCCGACTCCAGTCCGAGAGCTCCAGGTCCAGGGAATGTCAGAAGCTTCGTTTTTCTGATTCTCGTTGGACACTGCACAACAGGGGTTCACCTCCTACATCCGGCATTATGAAGAAAGGGGAGGGAGGCAGGGGAGGAAGGAGGACAGGGAGGGGGACGGGACAGAGGGGCAGGGGAGGAGGACGGGAGGGGAGGGGGGCAGGGGAGGGAGGGGGACAGGCGAGGGTGAGAAGGGGAGGGGAGGAGGTAGGGGAGGAACAGTGGGACAGGACGGGGAGGACAGGGGAGGGAGTGGGGGGAAGGGGAGGGGAGGACGGGGGGGAGGGGGGGGCGGGGCGTGGACCGGGGGAGGCGGGGGAGGACACGGGGGAAAGGCCAGGGGCAAAAGGCAGAGCGAAGAAGGAGTCAGCAGAGGCCGGACGTGACCGGGACGAGGGGAACGAGAGAGGGGGGGAAACAAAACACAACCTAGGCGAGACCGGGGGGGGAGGGGAGGGGAGGGGAGGGGAGGGGAAGGGAAGGGAAGGGAAGGGAAGGGAAGGGAAGGGAAGGGAAGGGAAGGGAAGGGAAAGGAAATGAAAGGAAAGGAAAGGAAAGGAAAGAAAAGGAAAGGAAAGGAAAGGAAAGGAAAGGAAAAGGGGGGAAGGGGGAAAGAAAAGGAAGAAAAATATATTTTTTTATTTTAATTTTTATTTTTGTATGTGTATGAATGTACTGTCTGCATGTAGGTTTGTGCACCCATGTTGTGCAATGCCACGGAGGTCAGAAGAGGGTCTCGGATTCCCCCGGAACTGGAGTTCTCCTGGAATTGGAGTTACAGACAGTTCTTAGCCACCATGTGGGTGCTGGGGATTGAACCCGGGTCCTCTGCAAGAGCAGTCGGTGCTCTTAACCGCTAGGCTATCTCTCCAGCCCCCAAGACTTAGATATAGCTCTAACGTAGAATGCTTGTCACATATGTAAATTTCTGGTACCTTTGGTCCCCAGTATATCTTTTTTCAAAAAGTGTTATTATGTATCTAGACAAGAGACAGGTATGCTATAAGGCTGCTTTTATCCACTGATAAATGAAAGGTAAGTTTTATTTCTCACAAGCATTTGTGCAATCTTGGGAGATTGACTCATAGAGGTTGTACAGCCTTGTATTTCTCCCAACTCTGCAAGGAAACTTGAAGTCAGTTAATTGTGTTTCACAAATGGATCTAGGGAGATCTTTCATCTCCAGTCACACTGAAAGCTTTACCTCTGCAGTGATGTAATATTTTACATACTTATCTTATTATTCCACTTGCCCTATCATTTCAATGTAATTCTGGTCACCACAAATTCAGAACCACTTTAGTGTTTGCTCAGTAGAATCTATGTAGGCTTTGTTTGTTACAGATGTAATTATAAAGATCTCTCAATGAAACATACTGGAGTGTTTACCTCAGAAATTTGATTTTGGTTTCTGAAGTCAAGCTAACTTGATAAAGCACTTATTTTTCTTGGCCTTTTGGCCTAATAACTTTCATGAATGCTACTACAAATAAATATGTACTCTACAACATTTATTTGGAGCAAAGAAAAGTAGATAATGACTATGCTACTAAAGACTGATTGAAGCAGAGTAGAGAGCACTGTTTGTGCCTTTACTGTAGAGTGTGATGATGTGTCGGCCTCTGTACAGAAGGCTCCGGGTGGTAATCAAATGGAAACACTCCTGGAAGCTCAATGGTATTACCATCTGCTGGGGGACCAAGGAGTGTTTTAGTTTAAGGAAAGGCATAACTAATTTAAAAGCATCCAGAATGACTATCATCAAGAAAGCTAACAACAACAGATACTGGCTGGAGAGGGTGGAGGCAGAAGGAACCCTGCCAGATGCTAGTGGGAATGACAGTGCTTACAGCTGCCCTGGGGATCAGAAGGGAGGGTCCTCAGAAGGTAAAGGATAGCAGGACTTGGTGGCACACACCTTTCATCTCAGCACTCAGAGGCAGATGAGGTTAAGGCCATTCCACATAGGGAATTCCAGGTAGGGACTTCCAGGCTAGCCAGGGATACATAGACAGACCTGTGTCAATTTTTTAAAAAATATACTGTATGATACAGCCATACCATTCTTAACGAAATACAAGCCAGCATACCATGCTTTCTGTTGCTGTAATTAAACACTGACCAAAACCAACTTGGGAAGAAAGGGGTTTATTTTATCTTATAACTCCCAGTTCACAGAAGGAGCTCAGGGCAGGAACTTGGAGGCAGGAACTGAAGCAGAGACCATAGTGGAACATTGCCTACTGGCTTGCTTCTTCTGGCTTGCTCAGCTACCTTATTAGCCCAGGCTCATCTGCTCAGAGATGGGACCACCCACACTGGGCAGGACCCTCCTCCATCAATTACCAACCAAGAAAATGCCCTAGAGATCTACCCACAAGCCACTGTGATGTAGGAAATCTCTCAACTGAGATTCCCTCTTCCCAGGTGACTCTGGATTGTATCAAGTTGAGAAAATTGGACCAGCACAAGCACCATGTTCATTGCAAAACTAGCTAAAATGAGGAAGCTATAGAATCAGCCCAACTGCTCACAGTGGCTGGACAGATAAGGGAAATGGGGGAGTCAGCCCAACTGCTCATAGTGTCTGGACAGATACAGGAAATGGGGGAGTCAGCCCAACTGCTCATAGTGTCTGGACAGATACAGGAAATGGGGGAGTCAGCCCAACTGCTCATAGTGTCTGGACAGATACAGGAAATGGGGGAGTCAGCCCAACTGCTCATAGTGTCTGGACAGATACAGGAAATGGGGGAGTCAGCCCAACTGCTCATAGTGTCTGGACAGATACAGGAAATGGGGGAGTCAGCCCAACTGCTCATAGTGTCTGGACAGATACAGGAAATGGGGGAGTCAGCCCAACTGCTCATAGTGTCTGGACAGATACAGGAAATGGGGGAGTCAGCCCAACTGCTCATAGTGTCTGGACAGATACAGGAAATGGGGGAGTCAGCCCAACTGCTCATAGTGTCTGGACAGATACAGGAAATGGGGGAGTCAGCCCAACTGCTCATAGTGTCTGGACAGATACAGGAAATGGGGGAGTCAGCCCAACTGCTCATAGTGTCTGGACAGATACAGGAAATGGGGGAGTCAGCCCAACTGCTCATAGTGTCTGGACAGATACAGGAAATGGGGGAGTCAGCCCAACTGCTCATAGTGTCTGGACAGATACAGGAAATGGGGGAGTCAGCCCAACTGCTCATAGTGTCTGGACAGATACAGGAAATGGGGGAGTCAGCCCAACTGCTCATAGTGTCTGGACAGATACAGGAAATGGGGGAGTCAGCCCAACTGCTCATAGTGTCTGGACAGATACAGGAAATGGGGGAGTCAGCCCAACTGCTCATAGTGTCTGGACAGATACAGGAAATGGGGGAGTCAGCCCAACTGCTCATAGTGTCTGGACAGATACAGGAAATGGGGGAGTCAGCCCAACTGCTCATAGTGTCTGGACAGATACAGGAAATGGGGGAGTCAGCCCAACTGCTCATAGTGTCTGGACAGATACAGGAAATGGGGGAGTCAGCCCAACTGCTCATAGTGTCTGGACAGATACAGGAAATGGGGGAGTCAGCCCAACTGCTCATAGTGTCTGGACAGATACAGGAAATGGGGGAGTCAGCCCAACTGCTCATAGTGTCTGGACAGATACAGGAAATGGGGGAGTCAGCCCAACTGCTCATAGTGTCTGGACAGATACAGGAAATGGGGGAGTCAGCCCAACTGCTCATAGTGTCTGGACAGATACAGGAAATGGGGGAGTCAGCCCAACTGCTCATAGTGTCTGGACAGATACAGGAAATGGGGGAGTCAGCCCAACTGCTCATAGTGTCTGGACAGATACAGGAAATGGGGGAGTCAGCCCAACTGCTCATAGTGTCTGGACAGATACAGGAAATGGGGGAGTCAGCCCAACTGCTCATAGTGTCTGGACAGATACAGGAAATGGGGGAGTCAGCCCAACTGCTCATAGTGTCTGGACAGATACAGGAAATGGGGGAGTCAGCCCAACTGCTCATAGTGTCTGGACAGATACAGGAAATGGGGGAGTCAGCCCAACTGCTCATAGTGTCTGGACAGATACAGGAAATGGGGGAGTCAGCCCAACTGCTCATAGTGTCTGGACAGATACAGGAAATGGGGGAGTCAGCCCAACTGCTCATAGTGTCTGGACAGATACAGGAAATGGGGGAGTCAGCCCAACTGCTCATAGTGTCTGGACAGATACAGGAAATGGGGGAGTCAGCCCAACTGCTCATAGTGTCTGGACAGATACAGGAAATGGGGGAGTCAGCCCAACTGCTCATAGTGTCTGGACAGATACAGGAAATGGGGGAGTCAGCCCAACTGCTCATAGTGTCTGGACAGATACAGGAAATGGGGGAGTCAGCCCAACTGCTCATAGTGTCTGGACAGATACAGGAAATGGGGGAGTCAGCCCAACTGCTCATAGTGTCTGGACAGATACAGGAAATGGGGGAGTCAGCCCAACTGCTCATAGTGTCTGGACAGATACAGGAAATGGGGGAGTCAGCCCAGCTGCTCATAGTGGCTGGACAGATACAGGAAATGGGGGAGTCAGCCCAACTGCTCATAGTGTCTGGACAGATACAGGAAATGGGGGAGTCAGCCCAACTGCTCATAGTGTCTGGACAGATACAGGAAATGGGGGAGTCAGCCCAGCTGCTCATAGTGGCTGGACAGATACAGGAAATGGGGGAGTCAGCCCAACTGCTCATAGTGGCTGGACAGATACAGGAAATGGGGGAGTCAGCCCAACTGCTCATAGTGTCTGGACAGATACAGGAAATGGGGGAGTCAGCCCAACTGCTCATAGTGTCTGGACAGATACAGGAAATGGGGGAGTCAGCCCAGCTGCTCATAGTGTCTGGACAGATACAGGAAATGGGGGAGTCAGCCCAGCTGTTCATAGTGTCTGGACAGACAAGGGAAATGGGGGAGTCAGCCCAACTGCTCATAGTGTCTGGACAGATACAGGAAATGGGGGAGTCAGCCCAACTGCTCATAGTGTCTGGACAGACAAGGGAAATGGGGGAGTCAGCCCAACTGCTCATAGTGTCTGGACAGATAAAGGTCATGGGGCATATGTGCACAATGGAGCATTATTCAGCCATAAAGATGAACGAAATGGCATTTACAAGGAAATTGATGGAGCTGGAGTTTATCGTATTAAGTGAAATAATCTAGACCCAGAAAAACCACATTTTTCTCCCTTATGCAGAAATCTAGATTTTAAACCGACATAAAATTAGAAAAGGGCCTATTTGGGAAGAGGAAAGGTACCAGTGTGAGTAGAGGTAAAAAAGAAAGTTAATGGGGGGTAGATATGATAAAAAAAATACACTGTACGTGTAGGAAGATGTCAGGATGAAACTCATGATTTTATACATGGAGTATATACTAAGAAAAAAAGCTGACACTGCTGGAAGGATAGCTCAGCAGGTAAACCCTGAAGCCCTGAGTTCTGTTCCTATATCCAACATGGTGGAGAGCGAGAAACGACTCCAGCAAGTTGGCCTCTGCCCTCCCATAGGCACCATAACATGTGTACCAACACACACACACACACACACACACACACACACACCTTTAAAATAAAAGTATATAAACAAAAAAGCCTAGAGAACACAAAAAAGAAAAAAATTGTCTGTTGATCAAATCTCTGTTTCAGCAGCTTTTTATCCTGAGTCCTGTTGTGTGTCTGTTTCTTGGGTAAACATGGTAGTGTGTATCCACACCACAGAAGAAAGTGTGTAAGAAGCTGGGTGCTTCACCACGTTCCTCTTTTCTTTCCCCTTCTACAGGAAGTGGTTTCAGATGAACGGCACCAAGGTGGCCAGCTTCTGGAAGAACCAAAGTTGCTGCATTTCAAAGGGAACACCTTCAGTCTGCAGATCTCTGTCCTTGACATCCCTCCATTTCTCTGGAGAATTAAACCCTTCACTGCATGCCAGGTACTGACCAAAAGGGCTTCTCAAAGGAGCAGGTTTGCTGTGACCAGCAAGCATGTCCATAACCCCAGGCGGGGGACCTTTCTGTGTTCCTGCTCCTTCATATGGATTACATCTTCATACTGTCATAGAGATGGAACAGTTTGGGCTACACACAGGGAGTGAAACATCCTGTCACAAATTCACAGGTTTCTAGTAAGTGGGAAAGAAAGTTCTTACATGTCAGGTAATGTGACACTCCTTTCCTGTTTGAGCTGTTGCTCGGCATAGGTTGAAGATGGCAACTTAACAACTTAAGAGTGAGGTTTGTATGTTTTTATTAAAGTCAATCATCATGAGACATTGTTTTAATCACACTCAACAGTGAATCCTCAGAATGTCTCAGGGTGATGATTTTGAATGATAGCTGTGGCTGGCTGAGAACAGAGATGTAGCCCTTCATATGTGAACTGCGTGCTGCCAAATGCATTGAGCAGGAGCAGCCCCAGTCTGAAAGTAGGGAAGCCTCCTTGGAGCCATTTCATGAAGATGTAAAGATATTTGGATATCGGTGTCCATATGTCTCAATAAAGATTTTTAATATCTCAGAATGATTCAAAATTATGCTAAGCAGATTGCTTAGCCAAATGATCTCTTAGCAGCTTAGGATCCTGCCCCTGAAGGCTGAGAATTCCTCTCAGTTACTGTCGTCATCCACAGCATTATCTGTGCTTTAAGTGACAGGATATTTCTGTAACTCTGGGCTAGCTTCTAGTTAAACCACATTGATCTTAATTGCAGGGAATTTTCAATCCTGGCAGCATAAGTTACAGAGAGTCCTATAGGGTGTTGAACCTTTCCTCTCCTGCAATACTCATTAAACACACAAATGGACACACACACACACACACACACACATACGCACACAGACACTTTTATACAGGCATATAGTTTTTCAAAATTGAAACCAGTCAGATTACAAAGAGAAAACATAGACTGTCTCATGATAGAAAAAAGTTGGACCACCAATTACTCTGAGTGGTTAAATGCAGAAATTTAAAATTGAAAAAGGCTATATATTCCTATTTACATTTCAGAATTCCTTTTACCTCGGGGACACCTCCTTGTACAGTTGTACTACATTCAAAGTGACATGAATATCTCTCAGAGCCTCAGCCCTTTTGGGAAGTGCATATCAATCAGATTTCATCACAGTAGTTGTTCATGATGCTTAAAGCTTAGGTATCTTTGCTTTCCAGTGAGCAGTATTCCAGGTTTCTGCTCTAAATTGAACTTCAGTGTATTATAAAAGCAGGTCCTGATAATCATGCAAATTCCTGTAAATTAATCACTATAAGTTACAAGGGCCTTGATGCCCTGGTTCCAATGCAAATCACTCAATCTAGAGCAACTATTAAGCTTAATACTTGAAGATTTTTTTAAAGAGCTATTCCATTGGAATAGGTCTAAAGCAGTAATTCCAACACCAGGGATACCACAATAATGGCCTGCGCAGAAGAGGCCCAGGGAGCAAGTGCCTGCAGACTTCCCAGGGTGCAACAGGGCCTCCTAGAGCCAAAGGGTATTGGATTGCAAGGACTCCAACAAGCTTCACTGCTGTCATGGGTTAGATTCCATGGAGGTTGTGAACATGTATAAATATTTGCCTTCTGTAATTGAGCATAATTTGAAAGAGTCTTGAGTCTCAGAAGGCTGAGAAACAATTCCGCTTTCTGTGCATTGGGAGGCTTGCTGCCGAGTTTCCATTCCCACTTCATTTTTCTTACTCAAAATGGCTTTCTGCTCTGTTCCTCCTTTCTCTACGCTGCCCTTAACCACTGAGTTCCTTGCCCAGGCCATTGCTGAGTCCTTTAGCTTCTGTGAGTGCTGGGATTAGTGGCCTTGCTATGTTTGCCCAGGGCATTATATCTAAGTACTTTGGGAGGAATTTGTGTTCGGCCTACTTGAACCCTAGTAGAACATTCTGTACACTTACAGACTTGGAACGGATAACAGAGAATGGGTGTACATTAGAGCTTAGTGGTTAGAAACTAACAGTCCTCTCCCTGGTTGTCTCAGAAGTTGTGTAGACAGGAAATCACACTATTCCTCATATCATGTGGTCTCTCCTTCAGTTGCTAAGTCTTCCTGTAATCTTCCATCTCAATGCATGGGAAAACTCAGGTACCATCACCATCCTCTTTGCCTTTCTCTAACTTCAAATTGACAGCCTAGAGATTGATATATTGCAACTGACATGCATTCCAAATACCTTCTTGTTTTGTTCTGGGAAATGTAAAATTTCCAAGGACCACTTTGATTGCAGATCTTGTTGATTTAGCTTCTGAAAAACTTCTTCATACAACTTCCTGAATGAGAGGAAGGAGAGCCTTGAGAGTTCTCCTGACATGTTGGCATAGAAGTACTTACTGACCTTGGTTCCAAGAAAAAATGAGCTCATAATGCTAAAACCCTCAAATAACTCACAATTCCACATTTTATACCCAAGCTCTAAGACTCTGCTAGAATTATTACTGCCTATCCACCCAGCTCTTTGCTCTCAACAGGTCACTGGGACTCGAGCTACTTATGGTTTTCCTTTATTTCTTAACTGTATGGTGGGGGTGCTATGATAAGTGATATACAAGTGATTGATTGATTGATTGATTAATTGATTGATAATCAGTTTAACACAAAGTCAGGTTGTCACAGTCCTGGAATAAAGCAGCTGTTTTTCCAGCATGCTGTGACTCTTGGAGAAATGTATCTTTTCCCTCTGGAACCTAATTAAAAGGGGACTCAGAATGAAAACCTACCTGCATTTCTTTGAGCACCCACAACTGTGCTGCACTTTGTCCTTCATGTTTATTTTGCACAGACCATTCAGCTCAGTGAGTGTGCTTGGTGATTTGTTTCTTTGGGTTTCTTTCTGTTTTGTTGTTTTTGAGTGGTATTTTTTTCTTCTGTGTATTTTTCAATCTTTCTTTTTCTGGATAAATGAAAACAGACAATTGCTCTGAAAAACACTAATCACAATGTTTTCTATTATTTTTTGAGCACTATTGGCAGCTGCTGTTCAACACAACAATGAAACTATTCCTTTGATGTGGACTTAAAATCAGATCTAAGTATTTTGATTGTGTGCAGTGGCATGGAAAGACAGAAGAGGAGATTCGTTTAGGCTAATTATTATGTCTTTCTACAAGGAAAGATTATGTCTGCAGAGGGCCTCACTCTCCTGTGTTTACAGGGGCAATACAGGGAATGTAGCAAGTGAGATCAGAGGAGACACTTTCAGATAAATGGTCAGTACCATTTTTTAAAGAAAGGTAAGTTAGCAAGGATTCCAGTCTGTAGCTGACATTATGCTGTAATGACTTAAATCTAAGTCATTTCAGAGAACAAAAGACTCCACCTGTTAACCTCAGAGTCCCTATTCATGGTTACTTCCTCTGAAGGGGGCAGTACGAAGTAACTACAAATGGACCTGTTTGGAGAAGAGAGTTCCTTATAGACTTGATGAGAATAAGAAGGCCGACAGCACCTGGAAGGCAGGAGACAAGACCATGGAGGCCAGGATAGCCAGGCAGGAGGCTGCATTCAAAGTATCAGTCCGTGGACACAGACCAGCCCGACTAGGACCCTGACAAGTGCTCCACACACTACTCATCAAAGAAGCTTCTGTTTTGCAACAGGTGGAGGCTCCTTCAGAGTTCCACAGCTAGTCACTCATAGAGAATATGCATCTGAGAGATGTCCAGTCCTAGGTAATGTATCTACAGTGGAACCTCTACACCTAAGGCTCATGGAACATAGCAGAACAGGGGATAGAGAGAAAACTAGAGCATCCCTCAACTCTTCCCATTAACGCTTCCTTATGCAACAGAGTGTGATGCACACAGAAAAGCACAAGATGGCCAAGTTTTAGAGAATAAGAGACTTAAGAGTTTGTCTGTGCATAGGACTCCCATATTAATCCTCACCCATCCACAGCTCAGGGACCATTGTGGAAGAGGGAGTAGAAAGATTGTAAGAGTCAGGGTTGGTCCATGAACATAGAGAAACAAAGGCTTTCAGACCACTGGAAGCTGGCACTTGTGAACTTGCTGCAGTTCAATCCATGCCAATTCAATCAGACAAGGGACCAGAGTAAAGTGAAGGAAATGGGTGGCAGGCCAGCTATTCCCTGGAACTGTTGGAAACTGATTACTACTGGTTAAGGTAGACTAGATGTTACTTAAGATCTCTAGATAGATTGACCAGACTCCAGTGGATGAACTTGCACAGAAGGACATGTGGGTACAAATGCTTGACTGGATAATTCTTAACATGGATGGTGGAATGCATAAGGTCCAGCTAGGGAGGGTATGGATGAGTAAGGGGTTTAAATTTGATTAAGAACTGTTGTATCAAATGTACAATAGCTCAATAATTTTTTAAAAAAGCATAAGATAAAAAAAAAAAAAAACGACAGCATTGGGACTGCTGTGATCCATCCAAGCAAAGAAATCATGGGATAAGAACCAAGCCACGAGATGATCTGATCACATCAGTGTCTCCCATGATTAGAGGTGAGAGACCGTAATGCTATCCACTGAGGAATGCCAATCAAGTGATTTCTGTTTGCCCCCCCTCGGAGGCCCCTCCTGAGCTTGTCTAGTAGAGACACTGGAGGCAGGAATAGTGTGAGACAGTATATCAGTCGGCTCTCCTGAGGTGTGATCAGGTTAGGAAGATTTCAGAATGACAATGTAAGAATGACAAAGTTGCCAGATAAGTAGAAGCCAAATAACATTTTTAGAGTGCATCGGGAGCACAGTGCCAGGAACCGATGATGTGATTAAGTCCCAGAAATTTCACTATTGGAGTCCTGCACAGGGAGATGGTAGTTGGTCACAAGCAGTTGCGATCTTGGATATTGAGTTCACCGGCAAGCAGAACCTGTGACTGTATATTATGGTATAGGTCAAAATTCACTTTTGAGTATTTGGGGTTGGTTTTCTCTAAGGGTTTCTGGGAAGCCACACCAAGATCAGAGGTGCTATCTTCTACAGCATGAACTGCCAGAAAAGGGATTACTCCATGAGTTGGACTTCCTTCATTGAAAGTGCTGACATTGCATGAATCTTCCCGTCACATTTTAATGGCCAAGAGCTCCTGTGTCGGTCACTGGTCCAGACCTCCACAGCATATCCCCTAGACGTCAGCGTCCTGTTGGTATCTCTCACAGCAGCTTCTAAGGGAACTTCTTAAAATTCAGTGAAGTTCCAACAGAGAGTTGTCTTTCCTCAAGAAAACAAAAAGCATTAAAGATACTTCAACCAAGGAGACAAACATCAAAGGATTTATTCATTTATGAAATCTTTGAATTGATCATGAAGTCAAGGTCAGAGAAAGCTGCTAATGATAATAGGAGAGCAGTGAGTTCAGGAATTTCAGGAAACTACAATATCCTGGAACAGAGGATGTTTGGGGTAACATCCAGGAGCCCCTTGGACCTTACTCTGCTGCCCATCCAGCCTGTGGGCAGCCTGCTGGTACTAGAGGAAGGGCCAGGATAACTTACACACTTCTCCTTTCCAGGAGTGACTGCCTCTTAGTGGCAGAATGGAAATATGAATTCCCTAATAGAAAAATAATTTAAAATAAAGTTCTTAGGCTTTCAGCAACTGCCCCATAAGACAGAACTGAAAATGACAAAAGTGCTGTTGCATCCTGAGAGCCAGCATCCCACTCAGGAAAAGTCAGTGAAATGCTGAAAATTACTGTCACACTGAGGCCTTCTGAGTCCTCATCTAGACTTCTGGAGATGAAAGTTTACTATTCTTCCTTGGCTCAGAATTAATAACAAATACAACAAAACAAAACCATGCCAATTCTTATATTTGTTGCTAATATGGACAGTGATTGTGAATGTTTGATTTTGCTCTCTCATCATCTCAAAAAGCTGCCTTCCTTTCTAAAACCTGAATACTTTCCCCAGAAAGTATCCAAAGTCAAAATCTGTACGATTTCTTGGGGAGAAAATTAAAAAGCAAGTTATACAAATAAGTGTGAAGGTTAGAGCTTAAGAATACTAGGTCACTCATACCTGCTCGAAGGGGGTCATTTTAATTATGGCCCTTGGTTTTCCATCACTTGCCAGATCCATAATCAGCCACACTTCAGTCCCCAACTTCAGACTTCAGACTTCCTACATCTCTTGCCACCTTTCAGTTTCAGTATTCCAGAAAATTATATTTTTATTTTATTTTTTTGGAATCTTTAAATGTATTTTGGAATTAACCTATAGTTTATTTTCAGATTTTGTGATTTTGATTTATGTGTGGAATATATATATATATATATATGCATGTTTTGGAATAATATAAAATTAAAGGGAACAAAAAAAGAGAGAGAAAAACCTATTTAAAGAACTGACCAAAACAGTAAACTTGTGCATTGAACAGGTTATAAAAGACTGAGAAAAAGATGCAAGACAGGACTTAACATGTATGACAGAATTCATGAGCTCTGGCGGGGGGTTGGGGAGTGCGAGGGGTGTGCATGGATGGGGAAATGAGTCTAAATTTGATTAAGAAATATTGTATGAAATGCACTCAATAAAAATTAACTCAAAAGAATAACAATAACAGAAATTTGGAAGTTGCAGTGATTGCTACAAAATGTTTCACAGCCGAAGAGCTACTAGATCTGAGTTTTGAGAGATAAATAAGGGTTTATCTAATAGTAAAGTAGGAAAAAGCCAAAGGTATATTGTTTGTTCCCATGCTATTTCATATATATATATATATGCATATATATATCCATAACAACTGAAAACTAAATAAATTTCTCTTTCAAATGCCAAAAATGAAGAAAATAATGTTTTTAACAACAATGACACAATGAGTTTAGAAAGAAATGATGAGCACTGTTATAGCGTGGACATACATGGGCATTGCTCAGGCCCCAGTCACATTTGACCAGGAAGGAGATGCTTTTTAACACATGAAAAGAAAAAGTAAGAACAAACTATAAAGTTCTATAAAGTTCCTTTGTGGCATGCTCAGGTTATTATTGGGAAAAAGAAAAATTCGCTTCCTCATTTAGTAAAAATAAATTTGCCACTCAGTGTGTCTCAGGTGGCTTGAGAGTGAGGGACCTAGTCCTAAGTTGTTATTATTTCTCATTTGTCTACTTCAGTAGACAAATGTTAGCAGGTACCTTATGTGTAACTGGGCATAGGTGGATTGGATAGCTCCATCAGTCTGGGGTGTCCAAGCACATTTGTGTCCCTTGCTGCTATGTGTATGCATGTGTACAATTGCATTAATGTTTATGCTGGAAACGTTGGCTGTGTTTTTCCTACATTGTATTATATGAGTTTGTTGTTTGGGCAGAAAGTTCTGATCAGTCAATTTCTCATACAATTTTCATTTAAATGAGAAGATTTCATGGATTGAAGGAATCTTCTAAGGAAAATAATTTTTAGTGGGATAAAAAGGATTAAAATTTTAAAGATATTCCCTCTAATTGTGTATGTCACCAAGTGAAATCTGAGCTCTCACAGTGAGGCTTAGGAATCCAAATTCTATCAGTTGGAATTGACATTAATTACTTCTGTGCGGCTTGGCATATGCTGAAACATCATTTCTACAACAATTCCACCCAAGTCATTTAGGCAGTTAGCTCTGCTGTGATCGTCATCATCATCATCATTAATGCCATTAAAGCTTCTCCTGTTCTGGTTCCTCTCCTTCCTCTTCGTGTCCTCTCCCTCCCTTCCCTGCAGGAAGTCCCCTTCTCCCGTGTGTGGAGCAGCAACCGGCAGCCCTTGCACTGTGCCTTCTCCCTGGAGCGCTACACGCCCACCACCACTCAACTGTCCTGCAAAATCTGCATCCGGCAGCTGAAAGGCCATGAACAAATCCTCCAAGTGCAAACGTCCATCCTGGAGGTGAGTCTGGGGGTAAGGGTTGTTTTGCTCCCTTCCTAAGGGACAATGGATGTACTGATGTCACCCGTCATACCTGTGCTGTTCGGGGTCCTAAGAACTTCAAAATGTGGACTCTTCAACCTATCAGGCAGCCAAGCTATAGGGCATTTTCTACATAAAACCACAAGCAGTTTCCTAGTCTGCAGCAGGTTAGCTGATAACATGTGGCAGATCCACATAGCTGTCTTGATATAGATGACCTTTGGTTTATTTGTGGTAGTTCTGTCTAGTGTTTGAGATGACAGTTGCCTTATATTTTCACCTTTGGCTCTTAGGATCTCTATTAGTATATATCCATACTATATCCCATGTCCTCTAGGCTTATTCTTTTTTTATTTAATTTTATTTATTTATTTATGTGTATGAATGTACTGTCTGCATGCAGGTCTGTGCACCCGTGTCGTGCAATGCCGCGGAGGTCAGAAGAGGGTCTCGGATTCCCCTGGAACTGGAGTTCTCCTGGAATTGGAGTTACAGACAGTTCTTAGCCACCATGTGGGTGCTGGGGATCAAACCTGGGTCCTCTGCAAGAGCAGTTGGTGCTCTTAACCGCTAGGCCATCTCTCCAGCCCCTAGGCTTGTTCTTACAGTCATATTTCACTAAGCATAGATACCTTGATATAATGTCAATACTGTCAGCTTTCATGTTGGGGTGAAAGGGAGGAGAGATGAAGGGGATGGTATGCAGAGGCTGAAAGAGATGGACAGTTGACAGATGTAGCTTCTTTCCATGGGCTCTGCAGTCAGACATTCAACCCAGCACCCACTGAAAACAGTTGAAGGAAGAAGTGAGTATGAACAGGAACAGACATTTCCTGTTATTATTCTTCAAATAATGCAGTAAAACAACTATTGATATTGCATTAAGTATTATAAATGGAGACTATTTAAATTATACCAGAAGGTGTGCATAGGTCATATGTAAACCCTATGCCATTTTATAAGAGACTTGAACATGGCAGATACTAATCCCACTCTAGTAAGTAAGGAAACAGAAAAGAAATAAAGAACCTCATCTGGGGCATATCAGGTTAGAGTTAGAATTCACTGTGTACATTTGCGAAAAAGATGCCTGGTATCTACAGATCTCTAATTCGCAATGACAAACCTTTGATTTGAGCATGAAATCTAGACAACACCAGTACCTTCTAAATAGTGTAGTGGCCCAGGGGTAGCCCAGGGTGGGATACTTGGAATAGAGCAGGTTTGGTTAATTCATGGCTAGTACAGAAAGCATATATAATTTACCTACACAATAACCAGATTGCATATATACTTATCAGTATATAAATATTCATTGTATATTTATTAATTTATGTTTGACAGATGATTTAACATTTATAGATATACAATTCTATTTCAAGTTGTCTTCCTTGAAGTGTGTGTAGCCGTACCACTTTATCACTTTCTTTGCCTTTTCATTTCAATTCATTGTTTATGCAAATTGAGTATTGCTAATTCCCCAAATAGTTTTTCTGAGGAGTGGATAGCTTTCCCAAGCATTGTGTCTTACAATTGATAGCTGTCTTAACTGATGTATTTGTGCACTATTTGTATGCATTATTGCCAATTAGCATTTAGTGCTGAAGAAATTTTGATGGGGAAGGTAGATCCAGAAACCCGGAGCAGAATAGTTTTAGAGCCTCCTTCTTGAAAAGTCCTGCCATAGCAAAATAAAATAACAATAAAAATTATAGGAAACTTGGGCTGGAGAGATAGCCTAGCGGTTAAGAGCACCGACTGCTCTTGCAGAGGACCCGGGTTCGATCCCCAGCACCCACATGGCGGCTAAGAACTGTCTGTAACTCCAATTCCAGGAGAACTCCAGTTCCAGGGGAATCCGAGACCCTCTTCTGACCTCCGCGGCATTGCACGACACGGGTGCACAAACCTACACGCAGACAGTACATTCATACACATACAAAAATAAAAAAAATAAAATAAAATAAATTATAGGAAACTCTTTTATTCTGTAACCTTTTCATTAATAATTCATCCTAAAGTTAGAGACTGTGCTTTGTTTTGGCTTTTTAAAAATTGGTTAAAGTTGTTCTTTGACAATCCATCCACGTGTATAATGCATCCTGGTTATCCCTCCCTCCCACACTCCCCTACCTCCTCCCACTCCTGTCTCATACATCTCACCCAACAAATCCCTTTCCCATAGTCTTGTCTCTTTGCTTTGTTATGTGACCCACTGTTTTTAAGCAGAGCCAGACGTCTGTGTGACCATAAGTTTGGAACTATCCATTGGAGCCTGGTGGGCTCATCAGTGACCACACAACTGAAAGCAGTGACTGCCCCTTGCCCAGGATCCATCAGTAGCAATAGTTGAGCAGAAAGAAATAGGGCCCTATGAGCCCCTCCTCATCCATGATTGGCTGTTGACAGGCACAGTATTGTGCAGTCCCAGTGCACGCACCTGCAGCAGCTGTGAGGTCATGTTTAGAGTGGCTGGGTCGTTACCTGAAGACGGCAATTCATAGCCCTTTTTTCTACTCTCCTGCTCTTATACTCTTTCTTCTCCCTCTTCTGTACTCTTTCTTCGGCCTTAGAGGGGTGGTATAAATGTCCCCATTTAGGGCTGAGCACTCAGCTGTTACTTACTCTCAGAACCCTGAGCAGCCATGAGTCTCTCTGCGTTTACCACCATTCACTGCAAAGAGAAGCTTCTCTGATTAAGGCCGAGAGTAGCGTTTATCTATGGGTAGAAACATAAATATGTAGAATGCAATCAGTTGCCATGACAATCTGGCTAAGAAACAGTAATAATTTCTCCACTAAGGCCTCTGACTTCCCCAGGCCTGGGTTTTTTAAATGAAAATCAAAAGGGAAATTCAAAAAAGATCTGATGTTTCAGAAAAACGCCTATAAAAAGGCAGAATGAAGAGGCCTCTGGCTCAAGTTGCCTTATGAGGTGTCTATTAACAGGTCAACAAACGAATTCCATGTTTGAAGATTTTATTTTTTGTAAGACACCTTGATATGGGGATCAACCTCTACTTTTACAGTGTCCTAATTTGCTTGTTGTTGCTGTGATAAATACCATGATCAGAACACCTTGGGGAGGAAAGGGTTTACTTCCTCTTTTAACTCCCAGGTCACAGTCTTACCACTGAGACGGGATGGCAGGGGGTTAAAGCAGGAACCTGGAGGCAGGAGCTGAAGCAGAGACCATGGAGGAACACTGCTTACTGCTTGCTTCTCCTGGCTTACTCAGCTTCCTTTCTTATACAACCCAGGGTCATCTGTCCAGGACGGCACACATTCTTAAATCAATTAGCAACCAAGAAGATGCCCCACAGACATGCCCACAGGCTGATCTGATGGGTCCAATCCTTCAACCTATGTTCCCTCTTCCAAGCCTCTAATTTGTGTCAAGTTGACAGAAAGTAGCCATCACATTCAGGAAATGTAGGATATGATTGGAACACACTGATACTTGGTTTTTATGTATCTAAGTTCTTGAGGCTAAGAAATTCAATCCTACCTTTTGTTGTTAATTCCTTATCTGATACTTTAAAGTATTATCTAATAGCTTAATAATGACCTCACAGTATCTCTGACTACTGGGACATAAGTATCAAAATAACATTCAGAAATCTTTGTTGAGTTATATTCATTGATTGGCAGGATCCTGCTTTCAGAGGATTTATAGTACTTTTGACTTTGTCAAGGATCATTCTATTGTTTCAAGTGTCACTGCCTGAATTTGACCCAGTGCATCTCCAGGGGCCAGAGCATCTTAGGCAGTCTAATTTATTAGTGTTTTCTTTTTAAAAATTCATTCATTCTTATTGTATATGGATGAGTGTTTTTGCCTGCATGTATACAAGTACACCCATGTTGCAATGAGAGGATGGCCAGAAGACGACGTCAGATCCCTTGGAACTGGAGTTAGTGACAGTTGACCACAGTACAAACTGAGAGACCTGAGTTCAGGTTGAAAATCTAAAATTCCATGTTTCATTATTGAAATAATGAGCCTTACTCTGACCCATAATGCTTCTTCACTTTGGAAGCTCAGACACCTGTGGCACACATACCAGAATGAGCAATTTTGTCATTAAGTACATAAAAGGAATAATATAAATGAGAAATCCTTTTGTCAAAAAGAAAATAGAGCTCTAAAGACAGGCCTGTCCTTAAAGTTCTTGCTATGGAAGCATGATAACCCAATATGGATTCCCTAAAACCCATGTTTAAAAAAAGTGTGGTCATACTTGTAATTGTAGCACTAGGGAGGTAAAGACAGACAGATCCCTGGGCCTTCCTGCCCACCCAGCCTTCCCTGCTTGGTGAGCTCCAGGCTCCAATGAGATAGCCTGTCTTCAAAAACAAGGTGGATGATGCCTGAGAAAAATGACAGCTGAAATTATCCTCTGGGCCTCAACACACACACACATAAAAATTCAAGCACTCATGCATAATCACAAGTAAGAAAACAGGACGTAACTATGTGCTGGAGTAGAGCAATGTTCGTTCTATAGATTGTCAAAAAAAGAATGAATATCCTATATGTAGGCCTTCCTTCACATGGTGTCTTGGTTGACCTGTCTCTCAAATTTCTTCCAATACTTAGGAAAAGAATTCCTGGGTAGGAGTAAGGTCCATTCTAGACATGGGTCCAACTAATTAGTAAGTTAGGAGTCATAAGCCAGCTTTGAAGGTGGGTCACACATTCATGATTAACAGGATGAAACCACTGGACTTAGGAGGGCTTAGTAAGTTAGCCATTAGTGTTTGTCTAGCAAATTCAGTCACAATAACATAAAACTAAAATATCACTTTTGATAGATATAATTGATTTTTTTTATTAATCTTATCCTCCAAATATTTAGGTTAGGAATCTCAGTCTTTGTTTCATTTATTAACTGAATTACCTCGGTGCCACAACTCCCCATATGTGGTAGAGAAACCAGGAACAACATAAGAGTTTGTGTGTGTGTGTGTGTGTGTGTGTGTGTGTGTTAAATGTCTAAGTCAATTCGATGATCATCTTCATTGAAGACATTTGATTCCTGTGCTCAGCACCCAACTGTCATTTCTTCTCATGCCTCTGTTATAAATGGTTTTACAGATAAATACTTATTTGTGATGACCCTCAAAATTTTAAAATCTATATTCAAAATAATATATCTTTTTGTTCTTTCTGTGGCCAGAATTGTATTAGTCTTTGGGAGCCATGAGTTCCTCTTAGATGTAATCCTGTTGACTTACCTAATGATTATTGCCAGTTCATGCTCTATAAAGTCAACACTATCATCCATCTAAAAATTGTAGCCTGAAACACAGTGAGGGACAGGGATATATCCTCATGTAATTCATTTCATGAATCTTTTAGTCATCCTTTATTAATATATTGTTGAAGACACTTTTTGGTAGAAATGACTTAAATGGGAATCTTGCGTTTTGCAATTTTTCCCTTTAAGCAATTCTCTTATCTTTCCTCCAAAAGTGGTGGAAGTTGGGGGATAATTTGTCTGCTATAAAATAGAATACTCTGGATCTCTCATTGATTTACAACTCCCTGTGCTAGCCAGGTACCAGCCGCTTATCTCAAATGTACAGAGCACGAAAATCTACTGTTCCTCTGCATATTTAATTTAAACAATCAGAAAATGTGATGTATCTACAGAATTCTTATTACTTGGCCCAGATGTCTTTTAGGAGGCATCATAAATGTTACATAAAGTGTCATCTTGGTATGGGGGAAATATTTAAATTTAGAAATCTTAAGACTGAAATGGGTCCACTTATTAAAGTATAAATAGAAAAATGCTTATTTTTATATTTAATTTCATATATTTTATTTGCCTTCAAAGAAAACCACTTTCTCCAGATTTATTTTATGCATCAAGGTGGCTTTTCTTCTGGCAAGAGTGAAAACATAGAGATTCCTTATGCAAAGGTTAGCTCCTTGGGCTTGAAATGATCCTGACTAGTCCCTTAACACAGTCTTAGATCTGACTTGATATTTTAATTCTGAATACTCCATTAGGGGTTCAGGAGATAGCTGTAAGAAATGTGATGATTGTCCAAGTATGAGATCCAGAATTCAGATACCCAGCAACCACACCACCCAAAGTCCAAGCATATCTATAACCCCAGGCCTGGGAGGAAGAGACAGGCAGGTAGCCAGGGCTTGCTAATCAGATAGTCTAATGGAACCCAGGAGCTTCAATGTGAGAGACCCTGTCTCAAAAACTAAGGTGGACAGCCTGGTCTACAGAGTGAGTTCCAGGACAGCTGGGACTACAGGGAGACCCTGTCTCGGAAAAAAAAAAAAAAAAAAGAAAGAAAGAAATCTTAGGTTCACATCTGGCCTCCATACTCATTCACACACACACACACACACACACACACACACACACACACACACACACATATTCACACATACGTACATTCACACATACAAGATTCTTTTGTTTACATGCTAGGAGTTGAACTTGGAGCCTTATACATGTTAGGCAAATGTTCTCACTGCACTCTGTTTCCAGCCCCCAATTCTGCTAGTCCTAACAGTTCAAGAACTTGTGAAGCCAGTTTTGTATCTTGCCATTATTTAGCTTGGACCTTTGAGCTTTTACTTTTAGATCATCTTGTCCCAGATTAACACCCTTTGGTGCTATTTCACACAGAAGTCTGCTATGTTAGCTTGTGTGGAATTATTGTTTTCTTCCTCCTGTTCTGTCTCCTCTTCCTTCTCTCTTATTTCTTACTGCAATCTAGGTAAGAAAATACATAAGGAAGCTATTCCTACTTGATTTGCATTTTTAGAAGCTAAAAGAGGTTTTATAAACCATGATAAAAAAAAATGTCTACTTGTAACCTATTTTATGCAGTAAAAAGCTGAGTTGGTTTATTTTGTAACCATCCACTATATCAGAATAGAATTGTCCACTCTTCCTGGAATGAGTACCCATCTGCCCAAACTGTATTCAATCAATGCCTACCGATCCTTCAAGGCCAACTCAACCACTTCTTTCATGAATCCTTTCCTCCCTGTAAATTCTGGAAGCATAGTATTAATATCACACAGACAGGATTTAGGGTAACCACCCTGCTCTGTGTATTTCATAAGATTTGTTTTGAAGCAGTAAAATGGTGCTGGTATAGTTATTAGGATATAAGGATTGTAGTTTCAGATATGTCACAAATTACTTAGGTGACTTTTATCAACTTTCATAACCTCTGTAGAGTCTATAAAAGTTGCAAAATGACTGATTAGGAAACTGACAGAGAAGATTATATAGCATCCACAATTACAAGTGAGGGAGTACAGAGGCTTACTCCAAACACAGATCCTTCTGATTCTAAAAACTGCTTTTGTTATTAGACCATACCAAGCAAAAACAGTGCAAGAGGTTTGATAAAACTTGTTCTATAATATACTGTGAAACGGAACTGAAATCAGCATCTAGAATTTATCTAATATGATAACGTATACTTTGGTTTTCCATGATGGGAATATGAGATGCAGCACTTTTCACAAGTATTTTACTATGAAGCTGTTCTGTCTTAGAATACTGAGATAGCCTTTAGGAAGTGCTGGGATTCTGATGTACAGCCTTCAACATGTCACTGTTTCCAGTGATAATGGAAAATAAAAAACACTGTCCATCATTAATAAAACATCTGCATTCCAGGTTTCTCAGATGACAGCATGCCTGAAGTTTTTGAGTTGTGCAAGCCTGATTACTATATGAGGAGGGTCCAAGTAGCTGTGTGCTCCCAGTAGGAAAGCATAAAAATGTTGGAAGTCATGGAGAGATTAGGGCAGGACTTGGGCGTTTCAGGAAAGCATGCTCTGACTTGAAGGAAGACGCAACAGACAAGGTCCTCACGTAAAGGCTAGTTGCTTCAGGTGTAAAGTATCCCAGATAGTCTTTAAACATGCCTTGCGTGACTTTTTATTTCCAGCATAACAAATTTAGAAGAATTTAGAAGCAAAACCCTTTTATGGTAAGCCAGCAGTCCAAACAGGGCATGGCTTAAATGTCCGGTGATGATCACAGGCTAAACCAAGGTGAGGGAAATGTTCTCTAATGTTCTCTTCTACAGCTGAGCCCAAGCTTATTCAAGTTATCTGCCCAACTCAGTTCCCCGTCCTGTGGGACACAATTTCCCATTTTGTTGCTGGCCATAGAGCATAGGTCATTCTTGGCTTCATAGATAGTTCACAGCCTGGCGTTTTCCATCCACCAAGACAGAGCTGGGTTGGGGATATGTCTCAATGTTAGAATGCCTGCCTACTTTGCACAAGGCCCTGAGGTCAACCCGCAGAATAGCCCAAAGAGATTGGGGCAAAGAAGGAAGAAAGAAGAAAGGGAAAGGAGAGAGAGAGAGAGAGAGAGAGAGAGAGAGAGAGAGAGAGAGAATTCCAAAAGTTATCATTATCCCCTTTTGAAGGCTACCTGATATTTGATTAGGTCAGATTAGACTCATGGTCAAAAATCTTTCAATTAGTTCAAAGCCATCTGATTAGGGACTAATTATTTCAGTAGAATTCCTTCTGTTTATGTCATAAAATAATGTGGGCTTTAATTCTACCAGATATTTGTGAACTCTTAAGATTCTGTTAGTTCACATCAGCAAACAGGACAATCTGAAAATTTTCCTCATGATTTTGTTTCAGGTATGATGACCTAACAGTTTTACAATGCATTGAAATAGCAAATCCTCACTGCCCAATTCTCCATAGGAAGTAGGTGGGCAGACAGCATGCAGAAACGGTCTCCAGCCACTGTACACTGCACACAGCTAGTAGAGGTGTTGTCTCCAACAGGCTCTGTCTCATCAAAGACATTTAATACAGAAACAAGATTTATCATAGACTCCTACAGCGTTAGGCCTAGGGAATAGAGCAAACTTTTATATCATTAACAAACAGTCAGTTCCTCTTACAACACCCCAGTCTGCTCCTTTGATCAGCCCATTCATCTCTGGTCACGATGACTATCAGAGGGTCATTCTTCATATTGAACCCAAATCTGTCACGGAGTGGCTTCTTCCTACTAATTCTCATCTATCCCTGAGAGCCTTTTGAAAAAGGCTCTAGTTCTGCCCTCACCCAACAGCTCTTTGGATATTGGGAGCTGGTGGCCTCTGACGCCCCTGAGTAGAAGAAGCTGCTATAAATCTCTAGGACATGACTAATTAGGCCACTGGAAAAGTTCCTTATTATTTTAGAAACAAAGGAACTTGTCAACGTGTTTAACATACACATTGTTGCATGTGTTTTAACACAGATTTTCAGAAATAAAAATGTCAGTAGTACTTTTCCTTGGATCTCATCATGCATTACTTATTTTGTTTACAGAGTGAACGAGAAACCATCACTTTCTTCGCACAAGAGGACAGTACATTCCCTGCACAGACTGGCCCCAAAGCCTTCAAAATTCCCTACTCCATCAGACAGCGGATCTGTGCTACGTTTGATACTCCCAATGCCAAAGGCAAGGACTGGCAGATGTTAGCACAGAAAAACAGCATCAATAGGTAATTGGTGGCAACTTTTGAAAAATGCTTCGATTTAGAAAACATTAAAAAATAGAGTGAGCTGGGGCAACTATATAAGCCAGGAATCTCTGCCCAGTTTCATGTGGGGACCCCTGGTTTGTATGTGGGATCTCTGCCATCTCATTCTGTCTCACGGCACTACTTCAATCCTCGTTCTGTCTCCATGCTTGTTATTCACCCAAAGTGAAGCTTAGGCTATGTTGTCCTGATACCCATCTTCAGCTGGTGACACAGACACAGGAGTGTAAATAGATCACATGTTCTCCTACCACAAGGTAAGCTTAGGTACTACTTAACTCCTGATGTAGCTCCCAAAACTCAGTCTGCAGAAGTGGGTGCCTGAATACCATGAGGCACACTTGAGGACAGCTCTTATCTCTGAAGCCAGAGGACATTAGGTCCATGAAAAGTTACCTTGACACCATCCCCTGAACAAGTGTGCTCCAGGGAATGACTGCTTACTACTGCAAGAGCGGCTAAATGCTGTTGCAGAGCTGACAAGTACAGAAAGATTCCTAATGAGCTTCATTACCTTAGAGGAGGTAAGGCAGGAGTGAGATGTCCTGAGCAAACCCAGCAAGCAGTGTGAGGGCAGGTTTGAGCTGGGTTTGGGATAACTCACAGGGAAGGGCCCTGATAAATGAAACCTCTTCTCTCACTGCCCCTTCATACCCCAAAATAAACTGGAAAGAGTGAGTTCCACCGGCGGCCTTTTATTTCCCTTTCCTGTGGTACTATTGTTTTCTGTTTTGCTTTTCAGGCAAAGCCTTATTATTATTATTATTATTATTTTTTTTTACTTCTTGGCTCTGTCTTTTTCATCTGTTGCTCTGTATTTTTACAGACATCAGACCCCACTCTTTCTTCTCTGAAAGGGAGGGTAGGTGTCTGCCAAACAAAGACCAAGTGTTGTTCCCTGCCTCAGAATGGATCCAGAATCCAAGAATAGAGGCCCAATCAGAAGGCAGGAGGAGACATTGCTGCCAGAGAAAATTGAATTTACAGAGGACAAGCAGGCCTGAAAGAATAGATGCCTTCTTGAAAAGGCATATATTGAAAATAGAAGTATTCAAAAATTTGAGTATACAGCCAAAATTTAGCTTGAAAATTTCTTCTCAATTTTGAAAGAAGAGATATTTCTTTGCTGTAGTCCATAAATGGCAGGACTGTGTCGAGCTCTCTTTCTGATCACTATGAAAAACTGACCCAGAGAACATGATTGGGTTGGGGGGGGTGAGAAGGAGAGAGGGAGAGGCAACCTTTCTGGTGCTAATTCCAGTCTGTGGAAGCATGTTACTTACTGCTGTCATGTTTTTCTTTGTAGTGATGCACTTTAAAGAATTTAAAGCATGCCAAGTCTCTGTTCTAAGTATGAAAGGTTATCACTTTTGAGTTACATTTAGAAAATAAGTAATTACCACAAAGTCCCTATGTATCCACGCAGGTTGTCCTTGCCTTACAGAAGGAGCATGTGTGTGTTCCTGTCCCATTCTGTTGTAGCCTCGATTTCTGTTATCTACAGAAGACATACAATATGAGCCTCCAAAGCCATGCATTTCTGACCTGGCACTGTAGAGAAATGATAGATCAATCTGGGAACCTAAGTTTGGCTTCTTTTGTGATCAGACACTAATGAGCATCAGCTGTCTATGCTGGAGCTTGCTGCTTTCCCAGTTTTGAAGGTCATGTGCCCGTTGCCTTGCTTATTTTCCCCTAATACCTTATTTCCAAGACAGTCTAAGCTCCCTTGATATAAGTAGTTCAAATGCCTGCTTTGTGGAAATTTTCTAAAATAGTAACCAGAACATTCTCAACAAATGTTAGTTGTTCACCTTGACAGTCTCACAATGAATACTGAATTAGAATAGCATGAATAAGTGCCATCTATTTCTCTCTTGAAGTCTTCCAGTGCTAAAACACTCAATTTCAGAGAGTGGCATTTCCTACCTCCCTCTGTTCTCTAGCTTTGATCTTCCAAAGCCTAACTGTGGAGGGAGAATGATTTCAACTTCAACTATAGGATCAGCATGTTTTTCTGTAAAGGACCAGAACATGACCAGTTAGACCATATGAGATCTGTTGCCGCAACTTAGCAACTGTTCAACCTTCTGCCTCTGCAACGTGAACATGCCAGAAAAAGATGGCTTTCAAGAGCAGGCCTGGCTGTGTTCAAGTGAACTGTGCTTACAGAAACAGGCAATGCTCTGTATTTCCCCAGAGTGTGCAGTTTGCTGAGTCTGGACTTAGAACTGTCTACCCTCATTGAGTCTAAGTTCCTTAAGAAGCAGTTGCTCTTGTCAAAACAATACTTAAAGCCTAAGGATTCTCTTCCAGTTCAGCCTCCAACCTCCTCCAGAGTGGGGGAGGCTGCTGAGGCTACAACAGGCATGGCTACTGAAGTCTCATGTTGCAGAAATGCTCAAGTTCCTTGGATATTTTTATTTATTTCACTATATTTATATATATATACTTATATATTTGTATATATACATATATATTAAATATCCACAGAAATATATATTTATATGTATATATACATTTATATTTATACTAAATATAAATATATTTATACTAAATATAAATGTATATATACATGTGTGGTGGTTTGAATGAGTGTCCCCCATACGCTTTAAGTATTCAGACATTTGACTCCAGTTGGTGGTACTGTTCTTGGAGGTTAGAAGGTGTGGCCATGCTATAGGAAGTATGTTATTGGGGGCAGGCTTAGTGAGTTTAACAAGCCTTGTGGTCTCCAGTTGCTCTCTCTTGACTTCCTGTGCTCATTGTGAGATGTGACCCTCGGCTTGCTGCTCTAGCCCCAGCCACCATGCCTCCTGACACAATGGACTCTGTTTCCCTGGAACCGTCAACAGTAAGCTCAAATAAACTCTTCCTTTTATAAATTCTCTTGCTCATGGTGGTTTATCACAGCAACAGAAAAGTGACTAATATTTGGGTATTAAATAGACAACACTGCTATGAATATATATATATATATATATATATATATATATGTATTCTCCTTCATGTAAAGCAATATGTTTTAAAAAAAGGTTTTCAGATTAATGCATCACAACTTCCTACTGTGCAGTTCCAAATCACTGATTCCATTCTTTTAAGGTTAAAAATAATTTACCCACATAAAATAAAATAAAATAATAATTTTAAGACAGAGAAGTAGAAAGTTGTCAATAGGTAAATAGCATTGGGTGAGAAAACTATTTGGAGTCACAGCAGAAAGGTGATCACCATGTATATACTCTTTCTACTCAGAGACTCTGCTGCATTTACTACAAGATGCCACATTATTCCTGAAAAAAAAAACAGCCTGTCACTTAGCATCTGTTTTAAGCCAAGAGCAGACTACTGAGAACGCATTCCTTCAGAATTCTCTTAGAACTGTGCTCTTCAACAAAGGGCTCCCTGTTTCTTTTATTGAAATAGTATATCCAAAATGAAATGTGGAGGTCAAATTTAGACCCTTATCTGAGGCCCATGTCCCTTCTGACCCCATCGCACACTACCACAAGCAAATGTTAGCAATTTCTCTGATTGCTTGTCATAAATGGTGTTTGGAGAAATTGATATGTAAATAAACACACATATATTATTTTAAGTCAAGGTCAAGGAAGGGTGATAAGAGATTAAGGGCCTGTGTGCCCAAGTCACAAGACTAGCACAGGGCTCAGTGAGTTTGTCTACTTTATAACAGTTAAGCTAAGAGCAGCTTTGGATTGAAGGGCTGAGTGAAAGTTGTCTGTCTAGAGTGTGTCCATATGTAAAAGTCATTCCCACAAGAATTCATTCACTTTGATTTTGTGATGAACTTTTACCTGATTCTCCCCCCTTCCTTTTAGCTCCTCAAAACATTTAAAAGGTAGTAAAGTAAGCCGGGGGTGGTGGTGCACACCTTTAATCCCAGCACTTGGGAGGTAGAGGTGGGTGGATCTCTGTGAGTTCAAGGCCAGTCAGGTCTACAGAGGAGCTCCAGGACAGCTGGTACTAAAAGGAGACCCCGCCACAAAAATACCAAAAAAAAAAAATAAAGGGATAAAAAAGGTAGTAAAGTAACAGCTATCAAATCCCTGCAATTTATTTTTCAAAGAAAATATTTGCTTTATTTTACAAAGAGTCAAAATATTCTTTTTAAATTTTTTTATTTATTCCTTATGTGTATGAATGTACTGTCTGCATGTAGGTCTGTGCACCCGTGTTGTGCAATGCCGTGGAGGTCAGAAGAGGTGTCAGATTCCCCTGGAACTTGAGTCAAAGATGGTTCTCAGCCACCATGTGTGTGCTGGGGATCAAACCTGGGTCCTCTGCAAGAGCAGTTGGTGCTCTTAACCGCTAGGCCATCTCTCCAGCCCCCTCAAAATTTCTTTACCCACCTTTTGCAAGTATACATGGAAGTGTGGCTGATGACAAACTTCCTTTCTGCAAAATAATAATAATAATAATAATAATAATAATAATAATAATAATCTACTTAGAGCTGAAGGGAGAAGAAGGTAGGGAGAATATAAGTAAAGACTTCGCCATTGATGAGACAAGAGACAGGCTGGGATGTCTGGTGATGCAAGCATTCTTTTTTTCTTTTCAACTTTAAAAAAAAAATATATATATATATATATATATATATATATATATATATATATATATTATCAAATCTATACCTGTGTCCTCCCATCCCTCCCCCCCAACAGAGCTCATGCATTCTGCCAAATATGCTTTTCATCTCTTTCTCAGTCTTTCTCAATATTCTCCATGTGGAAGTTGACTGTTTTGAGCAGAAGTTCACTGTTTCAGACAGTTCTTTGATGCAGTCCTTTCTGTTGTTGTTTTCCAATAGCCATCACCTCCCAACTGTTTGCGACAAAAGCTCAAAGGGCCCTACACAAGAATAATACTTACAACTAGTAACTGGCACTAGCATCCACAGATAAGGGATACCATTCGTCGTTTGTTTTCTGGGAACTGTGTTACTTCACTCACTCAGCATGATGTCCTCTAAACTCCACGCCATTTTCCTGCAAAGCTCATGATGTAATTCTTTCTTTATGCTGCACACAGAACTCCATTGTGTAGATGTTACCACATTTTCTTATCCAATCATCATCGTTGAGGGCATTTGGGTTGGTTCCAGGTCCTTGCTATTGTGAGGAGAAGCTGAAAATAAACATGCCCTGGCATGTATCTCTGCAGTGGGGTGAGTGGGTCAGGTGGCAAGTTCATTCCAAGTCTTCCAAGGGTTCTCCACACTGCTTTCCATAGTGGCTGCATGAGTTTACATTCCCACCAGCAGTGGATGAGTGTTCCCCTTTCCCCACAACCTCTCCAGCACTTGGTATCATTTGTTTTCTTGATCCTAGCCAGTCTTAATGGAGTAAGAAGATATCCTAAAGTGGTTGGTTTTGATTTCCATTTTCTTAATGATTAGTGATGTAGAACACTTCTTAAGGTGTTTCTCCGCCATCTCTAATTCCTCACTTCTGTTCAGCTCTTTGCTCCATCTATTGAGTGGGTCATTTGTTTTCTTTCTTCTTTGTGTTTTGATTCTGGAAATCAATGCTTTGTCAGATGTTTCTGCTGTGAAGGTTTCCTCCCACTCTGTGGGATTTCTCTTCACTTCCTTGATTGTTTCTTTTGATGTACAGAAGCTTTTGAGTTTAATGAGGTCCCATTTGTCAATTGTCGACCTTAATTCTTGCACAGCTGCTGTCTGATTTAGGGTCTTTTCCTATGCTTATGTCTTGTAGTCTGCTGCCAAGTTTTTCTTCTATCGCCTTCAGAGTTTGGGGTTTCACGTTGAGGTCTTTGATCCATCTGGAGTTGACTTTTGTACAGAGCGAGAGGTAGGGGTTTAATTTCATTCTTCTACAAGTGGTGATCCAGTTTTGCCAACACCACTTTTGAGTTTAATGACATTCAATAGTCAATTGTCAACCTTAATTCTTGCGCAGCTGCTGTCTGATTTAGGAAGTCTTTTCCTACGCCTATGTCTTCTAGTCTGCTGCCAACTTTTTCTTCTATCGCTTTCAGAGTTTAGGGTTTCACGTGGAGGTCTTTGATCCATCTGGAGTTGACTTTTGTACAGAGTGAGAGGTAGGGGTTTAATTTCATTCTTCTACAAGTGGTGATCCAGTTTTGCCAACACCACTTGCTGAAGATGCTATCTCTTCTCCATTGTGTCTTCTTGGCCCCCTTGTCAAATATGAGATAGCTAAAATTGTATGTCCTCAGGTTTGGATCTTCAGTTGTGTTCCATTGGTCAACAGGTCTGTTTATGTGCCAGTACCAGGCTGTTTTTATGACTATAGCCCTGTAGTATAGTTGGAAGTCTGGTATAGAGATCCCCCCTGTGTAGCTCTTTTCGTTCAGGGTTGTTTTGGCTATTTGGGGTCTTTTGTTTTTTCCAAATGAATTTAAGGACTTTTTTCCCAAGCCTGTGAAGAAACTCTTGGGGATTTTGATTGGGATTGCGTTAAATCTATACAAGAGTTTCTGTAGAATGGATATTTTTACAATATTAATTTTCCCAATTCATGAGCATGGGAAGTTTTTCCATCTTCTGATATCTTCTTCAATTTCTTTCTTTAAACGTTTAAAATTTTTGTTGTAGAGATCTTTGATGTCTTCAGTTAGGTTTGTTCCTAGGTATTTTATTGTTTTTGAGGCTATCGTGAGGGGGGGAAGGTCTCTTTGAATTCTTTCTCCAGCCGTTTGTTCTTGGTGTAAAGAAAGACCATTTATTTTTTTTTTTAGGTTAATTTTGTATTCTGCCACTTTGCTGAAGCTGTTAATCATTTCTAGGAGTTTTCTGGTGGAGTTATTAGCATCCCTTAAGTAAATAATCATATCATCAGCAAGTAGGGATACCATGACTTCCTCTTTTCCAATTAGTACTCCTTTAATTTCCTTTACTTGCCTTATTGCTCTAGCAAGTATTTCAAGCACTATATTGAAGAGGAGTGGTGACAGGGGGCAGCCTTGCTGAGTTCCTGCCTTTAAAGGCAATGTTTCTGTCGTTTCTCCATTTAGGATGATATTGGCTGTGGGTTTTCTGTATATGGCTTTCATTACATTGAGGAATGGTCCCTCCAATCCAATTCCTTCTAGGACTTTAAGCATGAAGGGATGCTGGATTTTGTCAAAGGCTTTTTCAGCATCAATTGAGATGATGGTGTGGTTGTTGTCTTTCATTCCATTTATGTGTTTGATGATGTTTATTGATTTTCGTATGTTGAACCATCCCAGCATCTCTGGTATGAATCCAACTTGATCATGATGGATGATCTTCTTGAGTGTGTCTGTATGTGATTTGCCAGTATCCTGTTTAGAATTTTGGCATCTGTGTTCATTAGGGAGATGGGTCTATAATTCTCCTGTTTAGTTGTATTTTTGCCTGGTTTTGGTAATAGAGTGATGCTGGCTTCATAGAAGGAATTTGGGAGAATTCCCTCTGTTTGTATCCTTGTAAACAGTTTCAGTAATAATGTTTGTAGGTCTTTTTGAAATGTTTTATAGAATTCTGCCGTGAAACCATCTGGGCCTGGGCTTTTTTTAGTTGGGAGGTTTCTTATTACATCTTCAATTTCTTCATGTATTATGGGTGTGTTTAAGCTGTGGATCTCTTCTTGGTTGAGCTTTGGTGATTCCCAGGATTTCAGATATTCATCCATTTCTTCTAGGTTTTCAAACTTGGTAGAGTATAGGTTTCTGAAGTATTCCCATATGATTTTCTGGATCTTTTCCTTGTGTGTTGTGATATTTCCCTTTTCATCACAGATTGTATTGATTTGGAGTTGTTCCTTCTTTCTTTTGGTTAACTGGTCTAGAGGTCTGCCTATCTTGTTTATTTTTCAAAGAACCAACTTTTGGAGTCATTGATTTTTTTTTATTGTTTTCTTTGTTTCTATTTCATTGATTTCTGCTCTGATTTTTGTTATTTCTTCCTGTCTGTTGCATTTAGGGTTCATCTGTTGTTGCCTCTCAAGTGCTTTTAGCTGTAGTGTTAGATCATTCACTTGTGCTCTTTCTGTTTTTCTAATGTAGGCACCCAGGGCTATAAAATTCCCTCTTAGGACTGCTTTTTAGGTATCCCATAGGTTTTGTTGTGTTGTATTGTCATTGTCATTCAGTTCCAGGAATGCTTTTATTTCTTTCTTTATCTCTTCTTTGACCCATTCATTATTCAATAGTGTGTTGTTTAGTTTCCATGTGTTCTTGTAGGCAGTAGGGCTTATCCTGGTGTTGATGCTGAGCTTTATTGAACTGTGGTCTGATAGAGTGCATGAAATTATTTCAATCTTTTTGTATTTGTGGAGGTTTCTTCTGTGTCCCAGTATGTGGTCGATTTTGAAGAATGTTCTGTGGGGTGCTGAGTAGAAAGTATATATTCTCTGGTATTAGGGTGGAATATTCGGTAGAGGTCTATGAGGTCCATTTGGTGCATCATATTGTTCAGTTCAGATGTCTCTCTGTTTATTCTTTGTCCTGTTGACCTATCCAAAGGACTCAGTGGGGTATTAAATGCCCCTACTATGAGTGTACTGGGGTTAGTGTGTTACTTGTGGTCCTCGAGAATTTTCTTTATAACGTTCGGTGCACTAGAGTTTGGGGCATATATATTCATAATTGTGAAATCTTCTTGGTGAATTGTTCCTTTGATAAAAATGTAATGGCCTTCTTTGTTTCTTCTGATTTCTTTTACTTTGAAGTCTGTTTTGTCTCATATTAAAAGAGCAACTCCTGCTTTCTTTTTGGTACCATTTGTTTGGACTAGTTTATTCCATCCTTTCACTTTAAGGTGGTGCCTGTCCTTGAAGATAAGATGTGTTTCTTGTAGACAGCATATTGATGGATTCTGTTTCCTAATCCAATCTCCCAGTCTATGTCTTTTGATGGGGAATTTGGTCCATTAATATTTAAGGTTATGACTAATAGGTTTTTGTTACTTCCTTTTGCCTTATTATCCATTTGTGGTTTGGATTTAGGTTTCTACTTCTGCAGTTATGCTTTTATTGATTTCTCTTTCTAGGTGCCTGGGGTTGGTTGCTCCTTTCTTCTGTCCTTTGAATTGCTTCAAGTATTCTCTGAAGGGTTGGTTTTCCGGACATCTATTCTTTCATCTTGTTTATGTCATGGAAGGTTTTTCTCTCTCCTTCAACTATAATTGACATTTTTGCTGGGTATAGTAACCTAGGTTGGCATCTATTGTCCTTTATTTTTTTTTTTATAGATTTTTTTTTATTAATTTTATTTATTTCTGTATGTGTATGAATGTACTGTCTGCATGCAGGTCTGTGCACCCGTGCCGTGCAATGCCGCGGAGGTCAGAAGAGGGTCTCGGATTCCCCTGGAACTGGAGTTCTCCTGGAATTGGAGCTTCAGACGGTTCTCAGCCGCCATGTGGGTGCTGGGGATCGAACCCGGGTCCTCTGTAAGAGCGGTCGGCGCTCTTAACCGCTAGGCCATCTCTCCAGCCCCTCTATTGTCCTTTAACACTGGGAATGCTTTGCTGCAGGTTCTTCTTACTTTCATAGTTTGCATTGAGAAGTCGGTTGCAATTCTGATAGGTTTCCCCTTGTAGGTCACTTGTTGTTTTTCTCTTGTGGCTTTAAGGATTTCGTCTTTGTTTTGGGTGCGTAGCATTTTAACTATGATGTGGTGTGGAGAATTTCTTTTCTGATCTTGTCTGTTTGGAGTTGTATGTACTTCTTGTATTTGTATTGGTTTGTCTTTTTTTAGTTTGGGGAAGTTTTCATCTATTATTCTGTTGAAGATCTGCTCAATACCATTCTCTTGGGATTCTTCTCCTTCCTCTATTCCTATGATGTGGAGGTTTGATCTTTTCATAGTGTCCCACAGCTCCTGGTTGTTCCACTTTTGTGTATTTTTAAATTTTTCATAATCTTTCCTTGAGGTTTTTAGTTGTTCTGTGTTATCTTCCAGGTCTGATATTCTTTGTTCTGCTTCCTCCGTTCTGCTTCTGAGGCTTTTTCCATTCCTTTCCTCTTGACTGGATGAGTGTTTGATTTCCTTTTTCATTTCCTCTTCTGATTTCTTTAGTATTTCTACTTCCTTTTGGAGTTTATCAATCTCTTCCTGTAGCTCTTTTCTTCTCTGGTTGGTTTCCTTATCATTTTCAGCATGGGATCTTTTCAGTGTTTCTACTTCCTTCTGGAGTTTGTCATTCTCTCTCTGTAGGTCCTTCTTGAGTTCTTCATTCTCTTTTCTTAGTCATTTGATTTGCTCTTTATAATCTTGTAGTTCTTTAAATATGTTCCCAGTTGTGTTTCTGATGTCTGTGTCCTGGGCAATCCCCAGAGGGAATCCCACTGTAGAAATCTTCCATAGGGTTGGTAGAGCTTGGTGTGGGATTATCCTGCCCCTTTCCTGTGTTGTCTTTTCTTCATGTGCCTGGCATATGGGCTTCTCCTTATCTGTATTCCAATGTGAGTCCTAAATGCCTCTTCACTGTGTTGAAGGCTTGCTTTGCTTGCCTCCTTCAGATGCTTTAGTAATCCCAGTTGGTGGGGGCGGGGTGAGCCTTGCTGAAGCACTCAGCTCCTACCTACCTACCTGCGCTTGCTTCAGCTGGTTTCAGGAGATCTCAGATCTCAAGACTCATACAACCCTACCTTTTATACCAGCTGGGAGGATAACTCCGCCCCCACAGCCACAAAATCCAATTAAACCAAATACAACTGGATTAACGGATTAACTAGATTAAGCCAATCAACAATCAGCCTTGCTGAAGCACACAGTTCCTACCTACCTTCCTGCGCTTCAGCTCCTCTCAGGAGATCTCCGATTCGAGCAGTCTTGCAGGTTACCCAGCACATGGGTCACAGTGAAAAAGCTTCAGAACCTCACGAAGAATGCATAGGCTACAGCTGCACTTGCAGGTTGTGTGAGCAAGCTCTGGCTCTCACTCAGCTCCCAAGCTTGCTGCACATCAACCCTAATGTTGCACATTCAGCTGTAATTCAATACCTTAACTCTCCACTGCTCTGCTCTGGCCACATGTGATGGATTGGTGGGAGGCAATGGGGAACATGAGGATTTACTTCTTTAAATACCTGCTT
Source organism: Rhizomys pruinosus (assembly GCA_009823505.1). Lineage (NCBI taxonomy): Eukaryota > Metazoa > Chordata > Mammalia > Rodentia > Spalacidae > Rhizomys > Rhizomys pruinosus. Next base: position 3,045,217 of record VZQC01003508.1, read on the forward strand.
CAGCCAGCAGGATTCTGCCATATTGAACTATATCTAAACCATATCTAAACTGACCTAGTACTTTGAGGGGTTTTGTTTTTGCTACAGCATCTTCCTTTAGTCCCAGTTGGCCTGGGGCTCTCTGCATAGTCCAGGCTGGCCTCAATCTCATAAAAATCAGCCTCTCTCTGCATCCAGACTACTTGTATTAAAGTTGTGGGCCAGCATGTCTGCCCTATGATACTTATTTTTAAATTATGATTAAATACCAGGATATCATCTTTGGAGAAATTCAGTAAAGATTTTTTTGAGTGAATGACATGAACTCTTTAACAGGAAAGTATATAATACCCTTCCTTCTCAGAAATAGAGCTGACACAAACAAGCATCAAAGGATTATGAAAGAGAATCTTAATAAGAAAATAGGCCTTGAGGCCAGCATTTTGGAGACATTGTATTTCCCCTCAAATATTAATATTTGAAGTTCCATGACTAGATGTTTGAGAATCTAGAAGCCCTCACGATTTCCATATGCAAGAAACTCTTGGGAAATGTAACCAGCTTTCCCATGTTACTATGGGAACAGATGCGTGAGATATGGGTGGATGAATAGAGGGAGAGCAGCCAAAAATGGAAGAAAATTACATCTTATTAAATGTTTTTCCCAAGGCCTTTCCTAAGAGTAAACTTCTTTGAAAATTTGGCAGCAATGGCAGAGAGACATATTTCTTGTTAGTCATCTAGTTCAAACAGATCAAAGATATTTCAGGTATTGGGTTAATGGGTGATAGTGGAAAAGTTGTGAACTAATGAAAGTCCCCCAGCCTTGTGGCTGATAAATGGCTCAGTGACAACTGATTTTCTTTCCGCCACATCTTTCAGCAGGACCTTTAATGAGAAGCAGAATCTTCTCACATTGAGGTCATGTCTTTTCATTCCCTATGTCCACCCTCTTAATTGGATACAGAGGGACAGCGAAATGGGCAGAGAGCAGCAGGAAAGGACTGTGGAAGGTCATAGGAAGCCTGTTACTAGAAACTGGAAGAGCTTCTTGGAGTTCTCTGAAGATGGAGCAGTTCCAGGGCCTGCCTTGGTGATGTAGGAGAAAAAAAATATGAGTTCAGGATGCAAAGCAAACAGCAGCTTCCCTTTTCTTACCGTGTTTGGGAGTTGACTGTGATCACACTTGACTCGGTTTTCTTGGTTCTGCAGGCTGGATGCTAGAAAGCACATCCTCACCTTTAAGTAACAGATTGGATGTGGAGCAGCTATTTCTAAAAACAATCCCCGTGACTTATAAGAGAATTCATACATGGGCAATAGCATTACATGGGTCCCTGGAGGTGAAATATGATGAAGTTTAAATCAGGTTTTCTGGTTCTAGCCCAGTGGACTTATGCAGGGTCTAAAATTTGAAAAGCCTTACAGTGAAGCCAGAGGGACCCAGTGCAGCAGAGTGCTGGGTGTTTGTACTTCATTCTGCTGAAGTCAATGACTCATGAAACTACCCATTGATATGAAGCAGAAAAGAGACAGCCCTGGGACAGGTTTCGCCCTGGACAAGCTGTGTAGGGATTGTAAGTGGCAGGTGTCCATACTGAAGGCAATGGGGAAGAGAAGCTTTTTATGTTCTTGTTCTCCATGGTTAGCACCAAGTGGTGCTGACAAGTGATGGTGCCTGGTTTTCTGTAGGGAGTAGTGAGTTTGTGCTGATCTTTGAAGGAATAAGCTTTCTCACCCCTTCTTAAGCAAATGACCTTTCTAGAAAAGATGGACAAAGCAACCCTTCCCCATAGCCTGAACGGCTCCCTTCACAAGCACCATTTCAAACAGTGCTGAGAAAGCTGACAGTGTCCTCTCTGAAGCTCATGTCTTTATGACTTGAGGAAGTGGAACACAGGGGTGATTTCATTCATCAGACTGCTCCTTACAGTACTTCTTTTTTTTCAGGCATATGTGAGGTTTTATTAAAGCTAAGTATTTCCCCCTTCTCACCAGGATCAGCACTGAGTTCTTTTCCCTTCGAGTAAATGGTAGTCCTTTAACTTCACACACAGGATTCTCAAAAATGTATCGAGGTGATTGAAGAAGAAAACTGGCTTTAGTTTAAATCATTTTTCTCATGATATGTTCCAATTCAAAGAGACGTGGAGATTTTGACTTGGTAGTCATCATCACTGATTCATTTCTGAAACCAAGAAATAGACATGTTTATCCTAGAAGGAATGAAGCTGGAGAATGGAAAACAGACCAGAACTAACTACTTTTGGTTTCATTTGGCACCTCACAGGGACTTCCAGGCTCTACACACTTTCCTTCCTATTCCCTTTCCATGAGAGAAATGATAGAAAAGGTTGCTCTAGCCAGGGGCAGGATTGTCAGACTAACTGGCCTACAAGGACGGCTGGCTGCACTAATCCCAGCCAGAGCCGACATGGTGGAACTGAGCATGTCTCCAGTTGGCCTTGTGCTTTCCTTGGGGTTGTCCAGCCATCTTCCTTTCACATGAAGACACAGGGGCAGGTGTATTAAAGGGCTCTGCTCATGCTCAGTCCATAATAAATGAAACTCTGACTTGCTTTGCCCTGACAGCTGTTTTGCTTTTGTGTCAAGTACACAGTTTGCTTAAGTTTGGGGATGAAAGCTTGAGTGGACCAAGTGCTTATGGTGTGTCCAATTACTGCTATTCCGTTAAAAATGGCTTTTCTCTTCTATTTGCACTTAAAGAACCATATGGAGAGCTGTTCTGGGTCACTTAAGAGGCTTTCATTAAATGAGACAATTAGGATAATAGTGGAGACACTAATATTGTTTCATTATGACTGTTTCAATTCCCTATTCCGTAATATAAGTAGGATGCTGGACCATACTAGTAACTATTTTTCCTGGTTTATTATGGACAGCTCAACTTGCTTTTTATACTCAAAAACTCTTCAGAAAGAATATATTCCTAAAAGAAGCTTTGTAATGGCCAAAAAGGGTGGATTTAGAGATATAAGAATATAAACAAAGCAGGACTTTAATCCCAGCACTTGGGAGGCAAAGGCAGGCAGATCTCTGTGAGTTCAAGGGCAGCCTGGTCTACATAGTAAGTTCCAGGGCAACTGGGGTGGGGAATATAGACAAACTTGTCTCAGGTTATAGATGCAATTGGCAGTTGGCTGAGAGTATTAGGTGGAAGGCACAATTCTTTTTTTTTTTTTTTTTTTTTTTTTTTTTTTTTAGAAGGGGTCTCTTTTTTTTTTTGGTTTTTTTTTTTTTTATTTAATTTTTATTGATGCTTTGTGCATTTTATACATCATTTTCCAATTCAGATCAGGCATATTTCCCTTTCCCTTCCCCCCCAACCCCACCCCATCCCAGATCATGCATTCTGCCATAACTGTCCTGCATCTTTCTCTCAGTTTTTTTTTTTTTCATTTTTTAGCTATAAGTGATAATCCATGAGTACAAGCATCCTTCATGCAAAACCAATCTGCAGGCTGTTGTGCCCAAACCCCCACATCCCCACCATCCAGTGGGGGGTGACAGGTTGTTTGTTCAATCAAGTTGATCAAATGAGTGTCCAGACTACATTGCTGTAGTTTCACCATGTCTCTTTGTAATCCTAGCTGTCCTGGAACTCTCTCTGTAGACCACGTGGGCCACCACACCCGGCTGAAGCCACAATTCTAAATGGAGTATCCTATACTTGGTAGAAAAGTCTTCCGTGTTAAGGATATTGGGCTACAGCTCAAATGTGGCCCCCTGCTGTGTGTTCGCATAAAATTCATTTTCACAGTTATCACAGGAAGACCTGAAGGCTTGTCAGGATGTATATTGCTGCACATCCCTCCTCACACACAGTTCTGAGTAACTAAAAGGAAGGCTGTGTTGTCTGGAAGTTAGAATAAAAGGGGTCCTTCTAGGACATGTAAGTATACTGCAACCTGGGTAGCTCTTCCAGTGCATTTCCCCAGGGATCCTATGGCCTCAGGTACCAGCCTTTTGTCACTTTGGCCTTTTATGGGTGATTGAGAATTTCCACATGAGATGCTTAGGCTCTTTTACATTTGAATACTACAAGGATTCTGGAAAACCTGAAAGTTTTCATTGCTCTAAAGGGTGATGTTTCTAGTCAGCTTTTTTTTTTTTCATAGAGTTAACTCTAATTACACTAATTATGATCTCTCTGTGTGGCATAAATTCACCATAATCCCTGAATTCCTCTCTGCCCTCACCTTATATACCCCAAATAAAACAGAAGCCCCAATAACCACAAAATCCCTAAATCTGACCTAAGTTTCATTAACACAACTCTGTAAGTTTTGATATGGGAAGAAATGGTGTCCCTAAAGGGTCCTTAGTTTCATTCATTAAATAATTTAACTATGGACTCAAACAGAAACTTTACAACAATTTTATTAGAATTTAAAGAAAAATTCTCATTGCAGGAAAGCTGGAAATCTCAGCAGCAACCTTGAGGAGAATGGAAAGGGGAATGAAAAAAGCCAGGAAGGGGTGCTGCCTGGATGGAGATCAGACCCGCAGACACACAGTGGGGAGGGAGGAGGAAGGAGGCACAGAAAGAATGTAAAGAAACCTAAAACATTGGAGCACCCAAAGCTTTAGAAAAGCATGGTTAGAAAAGAAGTAGGAGAAGAAAAGGAGAGACTGCTTTTCTGAAGAATTCAGAAATACAGGCAAGACTTGGGGAGACCTCATGTCGGGCCACCCAAACTGCACTAGGAGTTGGGGATTCCAGGCATCTCACTGATGCAGTAAGTATTCCGCCCTTCTTTTTAGCATCACTTAAGGTGAGCCTGCCTTCCTAAGAATGGCCCTATGACTAAGCAATTGACCAACCAAACTGGAAAGTTGGGTCTTCACCCAAATAGATCAGAGATTTTATTAATTAATTTTTGGCTGATACCCCAACATTTTAGGTGTATCTTGAAAATTAAAATGATTATATGTAAAAATGTGACTTTATTAGTTGGCCCATACCCTAACCAGTGATCTTTATAAGGGATAACCCTGTTCTACCTTCCACAGAAAGGGGGGAGTTATAATCACTCATAGTCAGGGAAGTCTAAAGCATTAAATTAATCACAAGGGGGAAAAGGGGAACTCAGGTATATAGAAAGCTTAAATGCTCAGCAAAACAAAAGTGAATTAAATTTAATAAAACATTAGTAGCTCAGAAAGTTCTATAGATAAATGCATTTTGTCATTTTTGTTTTCCTATATTTTACATTTAGATCTTTACTTATTTAGTGAGCACTCCAAAGGAGAGAAGATCCAGTTATTTGAGTCTACATGGCCAAGGGGCAGGGAAAGGGTTAGGGAATTGAACTGAAAGCCTAGAAGATTCTACAGTCAAACCCTAAAATTCAGTGATTAGATCATAGTTGACAGAATCAGTAGGCCACCACAAAAATAAATCTTAATTTTCTGAATTAGTTTATCAAAATTTATGAAGTTATGACCAAGGTTCTTGGAGTTTCCAAGCATCTGAAGCCTCTGAGTACAGTGAGCACCCACCTCTTGACAAACTCATGTAGAGAAGAAAAAAAAAAAAGTTAAGGTTTATTTTCTAAGCATCATTCTGAATATTCAAGAGTATTCATTGTTGTTATTGTTTAGGTTTCATTTCAGAAAGAGGAAGGGACAGGAAAGTAAAAAAAAAAAAAAAGAATGAGACAGAAGAGAGAGAGAAAGGTAAATGAAAGAAAGGAAAAAGAGGGGAGAGACAGAGGAAGAGAGACTGACTGACTGACTGACTGATTTAAACCAACTTAGTCCATTTTGTAGTGTTGATGTTCCTTACATTTGCACTTTCACTTGCTGATATCCAAATGCTTCAGAATTATTAGGAAGAAAAATGGTTCTCGTACATTAGGATCAGAATATTTGAAAAGTGTGGTATGGAGAGGGCCAACTGGGCCTACCAAGTCTCAAGAAAATCACATTGCATTTACACACATGTACTCAGTCTATGAAGTCTATGAAGTCTGAGTACATGTGTGTAAATGCAATATGGGTTATTTTTTTTACATGTTTTCTGTTATAGACAGTTAAATATAGTTTCATAGGATACCTGTTAATTGTAAAGCGAATCCTATTCTTAAGACTAGTATGGTCCTATATCTACCTGAATTAAGGGGAGTTTGAAAATTGTATGTTATGCTTGTGTGTGTGTGTGTGTGTGTGTGTGTGTGTGTATGTGTATGTGTGTGTGTAAATTCAAAGAATGAATCTAAAGGTTGCTTTGGGAAGCACCTTTTCCTTGCTATTGTGTGAATGTTTATAGACCTGTGCCAAGTGAGAATTCTATTTCTGTCTCTCTTGGTCATTTAGATTCTGTAGACCCTGGCTCCTACTCCACATATCCGAAAACTTGCAGGACTTTTCAGACCCTTGGGGCTGACAGTAATCAATGTCTATTCTATGCTGTTTCCCAATGCAGTATACCCAGAATACCTCATGTGTACTGTGGGCTCCTGTATATATTTTCTTTTTTGTATATTTTTATTCAGTTTTTGTGTATTTCACACACATCTTTTTTTTTTTTTTTTTTTTTGGTCTTTTCAAGACAGGGTCTCCCTGTAGCCCCAGCTGTCCCAGGATTCACTCTGTAGACCAGGCTGGCCTTGAACTCACAAAGATCCACCTCTGTCTTCCAAGGGCTAGGATTAAAGGCATGCACCACCATGCCCGGCTTATATACTACATCTTAATCATCCTTATACCCACATCCCCATCAGCACCAGCCCATAACAACTCCCCCTACTGGATCTCATGCATTATATCATTCATGTTAAGGCCTATCAAGTCAAGTGAGTGTACCCAGACATGCCTTAGTGTACCTAGACATCCTCCATCCACTGGGGTCTAGTCAGCCTATCTAGAGTCACTCTCTTAAAGAAGATCAGCTCTTCCTCACCCAGTAGTAATCAGCTGCCAATAGTTCTTCAGGTAAGATTGGGGCCCGATGCCCAGTTCCAGAGTTATCTGTTGGGTTTTTGTCCACTTGGGTCTTGCACATAGTGACACCATTGCTGTAGGCTCATATGACCAAGGTATACCTTGGTCATATAAATATATATATATATATATATATATATTCATAGATATCTATATAATTCCAATAACTACTCCAATAATCTCTAATATATCTATAATTATCTATAGCTAGATATATATTATATATATATATTTAATGACCAAGGTATATGGTCATATGCGCCTACAGCAATGGTGTCACTATGTGCAAGACCCAAGTGGACAAAAACCCAACAGATAACTCTGGAACTGGGCATCGGGCCCCAATATTAGCTGAAGACATATTGGCAGCTGATTACAACTGGGTGAGGGAAGAGCATATTCTTTAAGAGAGTGACTCTAGATAGGCTGACTCGACCCCAGTGGCAGGCACGCGCGACCCAAAAACAATGAGCCTCGGGTACACTAAGGCATGTCCTGGGTACCACTCAATTGCCCACTTGACCCCTGTCATAGGCCTAACATGAATGATATAATGCATGAGATCCAGTAGGGGGAGTTGTTATGGGCTGGTGCTGATGGGGATGTGGGGTTTATTATAAAGGATGATTTACGACATGTAGTATATAAGCCGGGCATGGTGGTGCAGCTTTTAATCCTAGCCCTTGGAAGACAGAGGTGGATCTTTGTGAGTTCAAGGCCAGCTGGTTACAGGAGTGAATCCTTGAGACCCGCTGGGGCTACAGGGAGAAAAAAAAAAAAAAAAAAAAAACCCAAAAATAAAATAAAAAAACAAAGCTTGTGTGTTTTGAAATAACACACAAACTGAATAAAAATATACACAAAAAAAGAAAAATTATTACCAGGATCCCACAGTACATGAGGTATTTCTGTGGTAGACGCCTTGGGGAAAACCGCCATAGAATAGGACATGGATTACTGTTCAGCCCCAGGGTCTGAAAAGTCTGCCAAGTTTCGATAGGGCGAGGAGTCAGGGTACAGAATTAAATGACCAATGAGAGACAGAAATTAGGAATTCTCATTGGCCACACGGTCTAGAAAACCCTTCACCCCATGAGCAGGAACAGGGGTTCCATAACGAAACTCGGAGATGCATTCTTGGAATTTTACACAACACCTGACACATTACACACACCCCACACATCACCACACACACAAGAAAGTTAATTTAATTCATTATTATTGTGTGTGTACACACACACACACACGGTAGATAAGGACCATAACTAGTCTTAAGAATCGGATTCGCCTACACCCCCCCCATTAACAGGTTATCCTATGAAACTTTATTGAACTGTCCTCTAACACGAAAACCATGTTAAAAAAAATCCCCCATATTGCATTACACCACATACTCAGCCTCTAGTACTGCATAGACTGGTCGTACATGTGTGTACATGCAATGTTGATTTTCTTGAGGACTGGTAGGCCCAGTTGGGCCCTCTCCCCTCCCCACCCTTTCCCTTTTCTGCTTCCTCATGCCGCGCCCCATTTTTCTTCCTCCTCCTTCTGCCNTATTATTTTTTTTTTTTAGTCTTTTTGAGACAGGGTCTCTTTGTAGCCCCAGCTGTCCTGGAACTCACTATATAGACCAGGCTGGCCTTGTACTCACAAAGATCCCCCTGCCTCTGCCTCATGAGTGCTGTGATCAAAGGTGTGAGCTACCACTCCTGGCTAGATTGTGTATATTTTTTTTAATTTTTTTTTAATTTTATTTATTTCCGTATGTGTATGAATGTACTGTCTGCATGCAAGTCTGTGCACCCGTGATGTGCAACACCGCGGAGGTCAGAAGAGGGTGGAGTTCTCCTGGAATTGGAGTCTCAGACGGTTCTCAGCTGCCATGTGGGTGCTGGGGATCGAACCTGGGTCCTCTGCAAGAGCGGTCGGTGCTCTTAACCGCTAGGCCATCTCTCCAGCCCGATTGTGTATATTTTTAAAACTGCACTTGGACAAAGATTCACCACTTGAAAAAAGATGTATTTGATACCTCTCACTAGTTTATTATTACATATTTTATCTTGAAGCATCAAAAATCCCAAACATTTAAAAGGGTAAACCTCTTAGAATGTTCAAGTTAGAACCTAGCTTGGGACTCAGCTACTTCAGACATGTAGACACATATTTCAAAGGTGGTACAAAGCAAGTTCAGTCCTGTAGTCTTTGGATTGGCTCTTAGTTGTAGACAGCTAATCTAAGTCTTAAGATAGCATTGGACAGGGGCAACACATGGCCACAGGACAAGTGTGGCCCTTTATCTGTCTGCCACAAGCTAAGAATGTATTGTATTCTAAATGATAAAGTGAAAAAAGTCAGAAGAGTAATTCTGTGAGATCTATGGAAACAACATGTCAATCAAATAATTTCTGCTGGAACACCAACAGTCATTCACACAAACATCTGTTCTGTGTTTATAGTGCCATGGGGAAGTTGGGGAGCCACAGAGAAGGCAGCCGAAATCCCCAGAGCCAGAACTATTTACTATGTAGGCCTCTGTAGGTTTGTCAACCTCTGGTATGGATTAGGATCTAATTTCCCTAGCATAATGATTCCAGCCACAAGACAAAGTCCATTGTTGCTCAATAGCAAATAAAAAGCAGAGCTGGTTAGTCAAATTCTGAGAATGCTGGTACTATTCTTTTTATTGTAGGTTTGTTTTGATTAGGATGGGCAGAGATCCTGAGGATCCCACCCAGGGCCTGAGGGATCCTGGGCTAGCCCTGTACAGCCAAGCCACACCCAGCCAAGACTGTTGCCTTTTAAGCAACAGTGGGATTCTAAAGGCTTTTTATTCCTTCCAGGAACAGGTAACTGCTATACAAAGAGACGCCACACTACCACCCTCAGCCTGGCTTCTAGGTGGGGCTATTTCCCATTGTTCTTTGCTCTCTGTCTTGTCTGAGCATCATGAGAAACAACTTCTCTAGATATCTACCCACAGACAGGATGAAGTGTCCTGTTCATGACAAAGTTTTAGATGAGAGGAATCAGACTCGCTTCAGCTGCTGGAATTTGTTTTACTAATTCAATTGGGTAGAAATTAATAATCATTTTTAAAGGGGGTATGAAGGAAAGAAAAGATGGAAAGTAGAGACAGGAGTGGATATTCTTATACTGGCCTTCTCCTTTCTGGGTTAAAAATCCATATGTAATATGGAAATATATTTGTTTTTTTTCCAAAATTCTTTTTTTTTATTTTTTTAATTAATTAATTAATTTATATATAGATATATATAGAATATATATATAGTACGTATCTATAAATTAGACCGGTTTCACCCCCCCATCCCCCCACCCACCAGAGCTCATGCAATTCGGCCAAACATGCTGTTTCATCGCATCTTTCTCAGTCTTTCTCATTATTCTCCTAGGGGAAGTTGACGGTTTTGAGCAAAGTTCACGGTTTCAAGTCAGTGCTCTTGGATGACGTCCTTTCTGGTTGTTTGTGGGTTGTTGTTGTTGTTGTTGTTTCCAATATGCATCACTCCCAACTGCTTTGGACAAAATTCAAGGGCCATGCAACAGAAATACTTACATCTAGGTATTGGCACTAGCATCCCAGAATGAGGGATACCATCGTCATTTGTTTTCTGGGACTGTGTCACTTCACTCGCATGATGTCCTCTAGGTTCCAGCCATTTTCCTGCAAAGCTCATATGTTGTCTTTACTATGCTGCAGGAATCCATCTGTGTAGATGTACCACACTTTCTCTATCCACTCACGTTGAGGGGCATTTGGGTTGGTTCCAGCTCCTTGCATTGTGAGGAGAGCTGAAATAAACATGGCTGTGCATGTATCTCTACAATGGGGTGAGTTTTGAGGGTACATGCCTAGAGTGGTATGGCTGGTCAGGTGGCAAGTTCATTCCAAGTCTTCAAGGTTGTCCTCCACACTGCTTTCCATAGTGGTGCATGAGTTTACATTCCCACCAGCCTTGGATGAGAGTTCCCCTTTCCCCAAAAACCTCTCCAGCATTGGTATCATTTGTTTTTCTTGACCTAGCCAGTCTTATGGAGTAAGTGATATCTTAAGTGGTTTTGATTTGCATTTTTTTAATGATTAGTGATGTTGAACATTCTAAGGTTTTCTCATCATCTCTAATTCTCACTTGTAATCTCTGTTCACTCTTTGCTCCATCTACTGATGGGCCATTTGTTTTCTTTCTTCTTGTTTTTTGAGTATTTTATATATTCTGGAAATGCTTTGTCAGATGTTTCTGCAGTGAAGGTATCCTCCCACTCTGTGGATTTCTCTTCACTTCTTTGATTGTTTCTTTTGATGTACAGAAGTTTTTGAGTTTAATAAGGTCCATTTGTCAATTGTTCAACCTAATTCTTGCACAGCTGCTGTCCTGATTTAGGAAGTCTTTTCCTATGCTTATGTCTTGTAGTCCTGCCAAAGTTTTTTCTGCTATCGCCTTCAGATTTTGGGGTTTAAGTTGAGGTCTTTGATCCATCTGGAGTGGACTTTGTCAGAGTGAGAGGTAGGGGTTTAATTTCATTCTTCTACAAGTGGTGATCCAGTTTTGCCAACACCACTTGCTGAAATGCTGTCTTTTCTCCATGTGTCTTCTTGGCCCCCTCGTCAAATATGAGATGAGCCTGAAATTTTATGTGCTCAGTTTGGATCTTTCGGTTTTGTTCCATTGGTCAACAGGTCTGTTTTGTGCCGAAGTACCAGGCTGTTTTTTTATGAATAGCCCGTTGGTAGTTGGAAGCTGGTATAGAGATACCCCCTGTGTAGCTCGTTTCGCTCAGGGTTGTTTTTGGGCTATTTGGGGGGTCTTTTGTTTTCCAAATGAATTTAAGGACATTTATTTCCCAAGCCTTGAAGAAACTCGGGGATTTTAATTGGGATGGTGTTAATCTATACAAGAGTTTCAGTAGAATGGACATTTTACAATGTTATTTTCCCAATCCATGAGCATGGAGGCTTTTCCATCTCTGCTGTCTTCTTCAATTTTCTTTCTTTAAAGGTTTAAAATTTTTGTTTGTAAGATCTTTGGTGTCTTTGGTTAGGTTTGTTCTAGAATTATTGTTTTAGGGCTATGTGAGTGGGAAGGTCCTTTGAATTCTTTCTCCAGTTGCTTGTTTGTTTGCGAAAGAAAGGCATTGATTTTTTTTAGGTTCAATTTTTTATCCGCCACTTTGCTAAAGCTGTTAATCATTTCTAGGAGTTTTCTGGTGGAGTTTTTAGCACCCTTAAGTAAACAATCATATATCAGCAAATAGGGATAGCTTGACTTCCTCTTTTTTCCAATTAAACTCATTTAATTCCTTTCTTGCCTTACTGCCCTAGCAAGTGTTTCAAGCACTATATTGAAGAGGAGTGGTGACAGGGGCGCCTTGCTGAGTTTACCTTTAAAGGCAAGGTTTCTGTCATTTCCCCATTAGGATGATATGGGGCTGTGGGTTTCCTGTAATGGCTTTGATTACATTGAGGAATGATTCCTCCAATCCAGCTTCTCTAGGACTTAAGCATGAAGGGATGCTGGATTTGTCAAAGGCTTTTCAGCACATCAATTGAGATGATGGTGTGGGTTGTTATGTGGTTCTTTCATTCCATTTATATGTGTTTGATGATGTTTATTGATTTTCGTATGTTGAACCATCCCTGCATCTCTGGTATGAATCCAACTTGGTCATGATGGATGATCTTCTTGATGTGGGTCTGTATGTGATTTGCCAGTATCCTGTTTAGAATTTTGGCATCTGTGTTCATTAGGGAGTTTGGTCTATAGTTCTCCTTTTTAATTGTATCTTTGCCTGGTTTTGGTAATAGAGTGATGCTGGCTTCATAGAAGGAATTTGGGAGAATTCCCTCTGTTTGTACCTTCTAAACAGTTTCAGTAATAATGTTTGTAGGTCTTTCTGAAATGTTTTATAGAATTCTGCTGTGAAACTGTCTGGGCCTGGGCTGTTTTTAGTTGGGAGGTTTCTTATTACATCTTCAGTTTCTTCATGTATTACAGGTCTGTTTAAGCTGTGGATCTCTTCTTAGTTGAGCTTTGGTGATGCCCAGGATTTCAGATATTCATCCATTTCTTCTAGGTTTTCAAATTTGGTAGAGTATAGGTTTTTGAAGTATTTTCTGGATATGATTTTGTGGATATGATTTTCTGGATCTTTTCTTGTGTGTTGTGATATTTCCTTTTAATCACAGATTGTAATGATTTGGAGTTGTTCCTTCTTTCTTTTGGTTAACTGGGCTAGAGGTCTGTCTATCTTGTTTATTCTTTCAAAGAACCAACTTTTGGATTCATTGATTTTTTGTATTGCTTTCTTTGTTTCTATTTCATTGATTTCTCCTCTGATATGTATTATTTCTTCCTGTCTGTTGTGTTTAGGGTTCATCTGTTGTTGCCTCTCAAGTGCTTTTAGCTGTAGTGTTAGATCATTCACTCATGCTCTTTCTGTTTTTCTAATGTAGGCACCCAGGGCTATAAACTTCCCTCTTAGGACTGCTTTTAAGGTATCCCATAGGTTTTGTTGTGTTGTTGTATCGTCATCGTCATTCAGTTCCAGGAATGCTTTTATTTCTTTATCTCTTCTTTGACCCATTCATTATTCAAGAGTGTGTTGTTTAGTCTCCATGTTTTATTGTAGGCAGTAGGGCTTATCCTGGTGTTGATGTTGAGCTTTATTGAACTGTGGTCTGATAGATGCATGAAATTATTTCAATCTTTTTGTATTTGTGGAGGTTTCTTCTGTGTTCCAGTATGTGGTTGATTTTGGAGAATTTTCTGTGGGGTGCTGAGTAGAAAGTGTATTATCTTGTATTAGGGTGGAATATTCCGTAGTGGCCTATGAGGTCCATTTGGTGTATCATATTGTTCAGTTCAGATGTCTCTCTGTTTAATCTTTGTCCTGTTGACCTTCCTGTGCTTCAGCTGGTCTCAGGAGATCTCCAATATATTTGTAATAATCCCAGTGTTTTGACCAGCCAGCTGGCTATAAGCTCTGTGTGTCTTTCCATCTGTCTGTCGGTCTGTCTTATTATATCTATACCTGTGTGTGAGGTGACGTGATGTGTGTATTGTATGGTTTGTGTATATATTCCTTATAAGTAGTCAAATATAATTAAAACTTTGTCTTATCTTATAAGTGCTTCTATTGTTCTTTTTTTGTGATTATATGCTGGTAAAGCTGATTAAAGTGCTGCTATCTTCAAAGTAGGAACTTTTCCACAACATCTTTTCAAAACACCACAATTATATCAGAGAAGACATTTCTTACTATAAAAGTCCCCAAGAAAAACAGTGACCTTTAATCCTTTGTATTGTCTTAGTTTTCATCATATCCAAGTTTTTCTCCCAAAGGTTAGAGTTCATATTTTCTTTTCACTGAAGATATTATAGCATCTGAAAAAGTTATGTAACTCAGCCAATGGATATTGAAGAAATATTTGTCATAGTATTGTGATAGATGCTGTGGAAGACTCAGGAAATTATTAAATATGATCCTTAGCTTTTAGGTTTTTGTAGTCAAAATTAGGAATTCAAGTCTCTTTCTGTCTCTCAGTCTCTCTCTCTCTCTCTTTTTCTGTCTCTCTTTCTGTCTCTCATAAACATACATGAATTATAAAAGCATTGCTGTCATAGGACTCTTTCACCACAAACATGAAAACAGTTCAGAGAAGACATAACTCACTTTGAGGAAGAGAAACTGAGACTTGAACTCCAAGTTGCAGGAATGTATGATCTTAAAAACCAAAGCAAAGGTCTTTCCCAAATGAATAGAATAGAGCAAATGAAGTTAAGTAAGCAAGAAGTCAAGTATTACCTAAGTCAAGGCTAATGGCTCTAATCACAACGACAAAAGAAGAAGACTGGAGTTGGGATAGGAGATTAAGAGTAAATTCATGTAGTGTATGTTTACATGTATGTGTACATACACAGCTACACTAAGGTCAGACCAAAGTTGGCACGACTGAGGGAATAGAATGTAACCTGATAGTCAGAGGGCCTAGAGACAGAATTCCAGGTCCTTCTCAGTGATGCAAGCCATCCAGTGATAGGATATTGTTATCTAAATAGAGTGGATGGATAATCAGATCCCTTGGAACTGGAGTTCTGGACCGTTATTAGCTGCCATGTCGGTGCTAAGATTTGAACTCGGGTTTTCTGCAAGAGAAGCCAGTTCTCTTAACCATCTTTGAGCCATCTCTCCAACCCTATAAATAAATGTTTAATTTCTTTATGGTGATCATTTATATCACTGTTTTCACCTTCTTGCTTCATTTTCTCTAGGAATTTATCGTACTTTGCTACACAAAGTAGCCCATCTGCTGTCATTTTGAACCTGTGGGAAGCCCGTCATCAGCATGATGGTGACCTTGACTCCCTGGCCTGTGCCCTTGAAGAGATTGGGAGGACACACACGAAACTGTCAAACATCACAGAATCCCATCTTGATGAAGACTTCAACTACAGCAGCAGGCAAAATGGACTCTAGTCCACCTACTCTCATGGGCAGCACAGTGATGGCCAGCTTCAGGACTGTAGCTTAAAGTGGGGAAGAAGAGGCAGCTCTCTGCCCAGTAGCATGTGGGGAATTCAGCCTTTATTGAGAGTCAGTGAGAACCCTGAGTTTAATGTAGGTAAAACATATTAGGGAAAAGCATAAGAGGACCCTGCTGTCTCCTCTGAGTCCACTCATAGGTTAACATGGTATACGCTCCTCAGATGTGGACTGTGAGGGTAGAAGTGAAGGCACTCCAGACAAGAGTGATTGTGAAAACTAGACATGCTACAATAAACTCAGAAAGGCAGAGATCGATTAAGTGCATGTTTTGAAACAGGTTTTTAATGACTTGCCCACCAGGACTAGCTGATTCTAGTACCAGATTGTCAGTTTCCAACCAACTGGCATTTAGAATTCTGGGAGTCATTGTTAAGACTAGCTTTCAGAAATGAAACAGGATTGCCAAACTACTTGTATGATGTCACCAATGTGCAGGGGGGCACTTAGGATTTAGAATCTGAGTATATCACACCTCTACTTGTCTATATGAGTCATTTAATTGAGACAAGAACGAAGTGTGAGATAGACCACAAACTACTTCTTGTTTACCTCACCGTCATTTCTTCCAGAGACAAAACTCATTTCTTTTCCCATCCTAACCGATTATGAAAGAGAGATTACAAGGAACACGGTTACACATTTCAATATGGAAAGTAATTTCTCCTGACTCCACAAAGCAGGACAATCTGTTTCCAGTCAAGCCACTTGAATCCCAGAGTGCTGTGAGAACACATCCCAAGGACTTGAGTGGCCAGGGAAAATCCAAGGAAAACATGAACTAAAGATGTCCCAGGCCTCAAATAAGTTGTCATTCTAGGAGGCAGATGTCGATCTATGCTCTCTCGAGATATATCTTATAAGAGTTTTCCTGTGCTTTTCAATCCAGACTCTGGAAGTTTTCTAACCTTTTCTACTGTGTCATCATAATACATCTTAGTAGGGCTACAGAACCCCCTGCTGTTGCCTTTTGGGAAATTAGCAGATAGCCTTTGCTGTAAATGATACCTGAGTAAAAGTTCTAGAAACTACAAGCGGCATTCAGGGAGCCTTGAAGCCCTGACTGCCCGACTTCACCAGGTGGGCTCCCCCATAGCTCCACTAGCTCATGGTTCTTACTCTTATGATTTTTGTTAATAGAAGGCAGTGATGTTTCAGAGAACCGCAATCCACAGATGATTCATGACCCTCATCTTAACGCTTTACCCCATTTTTCTATCCTTTTCAATAATTTTTGATGATATTCCTGGTAGACTAAAGAGGGGTAGATGAGCATCCTGCTCATACTTTGGTGGATGTTTTCTGTACTTGTCTGAAATCAGGACAACCAAAACCAAGTACCTACATGAACTACCCGGCCAACAATTCCAGTTGGCTACAAGGAAAAAGAGGAGTCAGGAATACTTGGTAGTGAGGATATGATATTTTTATGTTTTTGTAGGTCCTTTGTTAAAATAAACAATGTTTTCAATCTCCTCCCAGGTGTGAAACACATAAAGTCAGATTAAAGTTATGATCTATAGACTAATACATTGATAAAGCTTTGAATTTGATACCCATTTTCTCTAACTATTGTGTGATATATGCAGTCCCCTATATTACATAGAAGACTTTGCCATGTGTGGTCAAAAGAAAGCATCTTGCTTTGCTCAGGAACCAAATGTTTATTCTAGAAAATAAACAAATCATCTTCAAAACTGTCACACATACTTTCAGAATACCCTATCTAGATCAGGAGAATACTGTTTTCCTAGTGTGTTCAACTTCTTTATTCCTCCTAGTGGGTGAGAAAGAGAAAGAGCTTAAAAATGAAAACTCCCAGGGCTGGAGAGATGGCTCAGTGGTTAAGAGCACCAGCTACTCTGGCAGAGGAGCCACGTTCAATTCCCAGCACCCACATGGTGGCTAAGAGCCATCTTGAAGCTGGGCATGATGGCACATGCCTTTAATCCTAGGGAGGCAGAGGCAGGCAGATCTCTGTTGTGAGTTCAAGGACAACCTGGACTACAGAGTGAGTTCCAGGCTATCTGGGGCTATAAGGAAACCCTGTCTCAAAAAAAATCCCTTGACATTGTTGCTAGAAATTTTTAGAAAAATAGGTAGAAATAGACGATGAATCACAACAAATTGGAGAGATGATGGGTGGCCGGGTTGGATGCAGAATAAAGTATCATCCCCTGTTGGGTAGTAAGGTATTTAAAACACATTCTAGAGAGAGCTTAAAGTCCCACTTGGAGGCTTTAAAAACTATTCTACCCATTTTTCTTCTTTCCCTTCCAATTGGCCTTATAATTGTTTCATCTGTTCTGGGGACCAGTGCATGTGCTCTGCAGATTTTTGAAGCTAAAATAGGTGAAATTTTAATTGATTTTCATGGAACCAGACTAGATTATTTTAATGTGATACCGCATTGGTATTGATATCACATTGGTACTGATATCTCATTGGTATTGATCCCTGGGCATCGACAGTTTCCTCCCATTGGCTTCTTATTTGCTTTTTCTCTTTGCTTTTCAGCCTGTGCTTACAGATGCCCTTGAACATCATCTCACATGCAGTAATAAGGGGGACATTAACATGAGTCGTCTCTGATTTCAACTCATGGTTTAGTGTGATTCATCTTGAGAATTTTTTATCCCCTACTTTACATGTGTCTTATTTCTGCCAGAATCCTACACAAGATTTTGAAATAAATGTGTTAAATTCTGTGGTCTTCGCATGTCAGGACAGTGCAGTATTTTACAGTGGAATTTTAAGGAGAACCCTTGTCTGTGAGATTTACAGACC
This sequence comes from Rhizomys pruinosus, assembly GCA_009823505.1. Taxonomy (NCBI): domain Eukaryota; kingdom Metazoa; phylum Chordata; class Mammalia; order Rodentia; family Spalacidae; genus Rhizomys; species Rhizomys pruinosus. The sequence continues at coordinate 3,063,508 of VZQC01003508.1, forward strand.
AAGGGGTTATATGTTGGTGCAGGACTACAGGTCACATAGCCTTAGCTCACACTTGAATATGTGATGATTCACTGTGGCTAAGCTTTTCCCATTACATTCTCCTGTCACAATACAAATGCCCCTCTTGAAAGAGGCTTATTCATTAGTGCAAACACTTAATTTGGAAGTCTCACTGTTCCGGTGAAAGAGAAAGCAAAAATTAAAAGTGGCCTTAAATACTTGACAGGTTACTTAAAATTTTTACAAAATATACTACTTAATGCCAAATTACTGACTACTCAGAGACATTTAAGTCTAATAGTCATGCTTTAAACATGACTTACAATTATGTCACCAAAATGGTACACTTCACGGCTATGCCAGACTACAGCACCATATATCTAATTTGTGATCTTTATCACATCACAGGTTCAGTCTTACATAGTTTACATGAGCATTCTTTAAGCTAAAAGGAAGTTTGCTCTGTGGATTTAAGTGAAAACTTCATTTACAGGTGCAGAAAGACTCGTAAAACTCAGATGTACTCCTATAAAAATTTTATTGGCCTTTTTGTAAGAGAGGAAAAGAGATCGACAAAGCTGTCTTTAAAGAGGGAAACTTCTCCTTTTACTGTTTTTATCTCCAATTGCAGAAGTGTTATCCTGTGCTGTAGTCCTGTTAGTTTTCTTTCAGTTCTTTTGAAGAAGGAATTTTGAGTTAGATCACATAAGAGTTTTCTTTGGAGTAAAATTTCTGGATTCATTAAAGTGATTTTTCTTGACACAAATTCTCAACATCAAGACTGATAAGCAAAGGTATAAGATTAAAATGATGCAAATGATTTTATAGACTTGCACCGAATTTACCTGTGAATTTCAAAATGTTAACTAACAAAATCTCTGAATATGCTTGTTTTTCCTTTTAGCCATTTTCAATCTCTCAGTCTCTCTGCCCTCTGTTAACGTATTCAGTGATAGAACTTTCAGACACACGTAGAAGGTAACATTCTCTGAGGTCTTTGTTACAGCTCTTGAAAGGTGGAGATGAGGACGGAGCTGAGCAACGTGCCTCTCTGGCCCATCGAGTGGCCCATTTTCACTCTGTCTTCTCACGAAGCATTGCAAAGCCTGAATCCTTAGCAACTCCCATTGCGTGGACTATAGGTGACAGCCACAGCACACGGGAGAGCAAAACATGGGCTTACATACAGATGGTGACAATGTTTTATTAGCCCGTTGGTGTTAATTGCCATAGTGCTGTATTTGAAAATTGATGCTTTAGCCAAAAGCTGAATGGCCATGTTTCCGTAGTTTCCACTGTTTTGTCTGCATAGAATTTTTCTGAACTACAAGCAAAAATGTGTTTTGTCAAATGTCACAAAAGTGAAGATGTTACTAATCTTAGATGTGTTACATATTTTGTGTTTTTCCTTTCCAAACTCTTTCAAAAGCTGCAGTTACAAAGCTGTTTGGCTGTATTGACAGCATGTGGTGTTTTTTTCACAAAAGCAACTCTAGGAGAGCCAGTGTCTACTGTGGACTCCTCACATCCCCAGTCCAGGATTGCCAACCAAACCCCAAATGGCAGTTTGAACACTGTAACTTTAGCAGATAAAAGGGGATGGAACCAGACCTGGCCTTAGTCACTAGTGTGTAGTGCTGTGATCCGAAGTAGGAATTTAACTCACGTAGAACAACGTGGTTTTTGAAGCAGCTACCCATTGCTTTTCCTTTGCTGTAAAGATCATGGATTTGGGGTGTCCTCATGAAGTGAGCCTAGGGCAGCAGCATTTCAACTTCATGTCTTCGAATCCATCTGCATCCGAACCCAAAGACAAAAAAGGCAGTAAGCTTCATGGCTAGGCCTGATCACAAAATTCCCCCACCCCAACCAGTAGTGTCAGTAGAGTCTGTATTTTATTTTTCCAAAATATTGCAGCTTTGACTACATGACCTATCGGTGAATTTGGTAATGTATTTATTTGCATGAATGGAAATCTGTGTCAAATACTTTTACAAAAGTTATGATATCAATGAAAATGCCCCTTTGTCTCAAAATTTGCGAACTCCAAAATATTCCACCTAAATCGAGCATAATTCACACCATAAATTTGAAAATTAGGCAAGTTATACAATCCCCTTAAATCTGATATGTTCATAGCAGGTAATGATTTCACTAGGGTTCCGGTAACGTCACAGTATTTAAGGGGAGAGTGTAAGCAGATCACACCTCCTGACCCCTTCACTGAAACACAGACATTACACTCAGAATTAGATCTGGCAATTTGTGTATTCCTTCATTAGCAAGCCCAGGACATAGCTATCAGATCCTTCTGGGAGAAGAGCTGAACATGTCAGTTCCTCCAAGGCCCCTGTTAGGATACATTCTTCTCCTGTAGAGAGGTAGGAAAATACTCGTATCAGAATTTTTCAGTCAGGAAAGCAACTGTTTCCTTTTCTATATTGGAAGACAGAATTTCCATTCTTTACAATTAGGTCTGCTGATACACACACTCCAGTAAATCTTGACCTAGAAGTATTGTGAACCTAAACAGGTACAGGAATGCTGGCTTATCCTCCTGGCCCAACACAAAAGGCATGTGTGGTTGTTTTCCCCCTTTACTGTATGGAAGAATTTAAAGCAGATTTCATTTTGTTCTGTTTATTTTGGGAAGGTACATGGGGGTGTTCTTTCAAATGATTCATTTCTCAAACCCATACCACTCTCAACATTTATTTGATGTTATCCAAGCCAAAAAATGAAATAAAATGTAAAGCAGAGCTGAACACTACTTGGACATGAAGCTGAAGGAGTGGGCAAGCCAGAGGAGAGCGCGGACCCAAGCATGGCCTTGGCTTCACACCACACTTTTTGTGCCTTGTATTATCAGTGTAAATTCTGAATGTTGTACAGTGAATACTTGGATGGACTTCTCAAAGAAGGCTGCACTGGCTTCTTTTTCAGCACATGTACATATCTATAAATATATATACATATATATTTGGTAATGCCAAACAGCTATGTTATATTGTACTGAACAAGATGGATGGTTTGGATGTTTTATGTAGAGTTTGCAAAAAAAAAAAAAAATGGATGGTTACTGACTTTTCAAGATAAATGTACAGACGTAAATTACTGCTTATCAGTTATTTATGAATAAAGAGTCTTTTATTGACATTTTAGGATATACTCCATGAGTAAGACTTTGAAATCTCAGTAAGGACCCCTGTCATAATCTAGCAGGTGTTGGAATGTTTTCCATAAGAGTTTCTAAATACCTCCGAACACAGTGAAGTTCATTGTTCCCTCTAGCCTCAGTCAAACAGTAAGAACTGTTTGAAGCAAAAACATTATCATCTAAGAACCTCGGCCCATCTAGACACCCACACTTGTTCATGGGCATGTTCACTTACCTTTCCCTGGGATGTAATTTTTGACATTCCAAGTTAATCATGGACTTACTATACTGAAATACCTTTCGTTTTATTCCTTGTATGAGTTGGTTTTACAAACTGCCTAGAACATGCCCTGGGGGCTGGGGAAATGGGGAAACTTTTAAGAGCACTTTCTACTCTTGCAGATGAACAGAGTTTAATTCTCAGCACCCAAGTCAGGTGGTTCACAACTGCCTATAGCTCCGGGGAATCCAATGCCCCTTCTGGTCTCTGTGGGCACCTGCATTCACACACACATACACATAACAAATTTAAATAAAAAAAATTTTTTTTGGTGTTTTTGAGACAGGTCTCCCTGTAGCCCCAGCTGTCCTGGAACTCACTATGTAGACCAGGGTGGCTTTGAACTCACAGATATTTGCCTGCCTCTGCCTCCTGAGTGCTGGGATTAAAGGCACGTGCCACCATGCCTAGCAAAAATATGTATTTTTAAAATTTGAAGCACATTTGACAGACTGACTCTGTTTTTAATCTTCAAAATTCAGAAAAGTTCTCAAGCACTTAATAATGAAAATTCAGAGAGCTAATCCAAGGCTAAATAATAGGGTGTACTCAAAAATGTTTTGTAATCTATTTAAACTACTTGGTTATAATTTAAAAGAAAATGAATGATTATTTAAAGCAGTAGTTTTTCCAAAGATATTAAAACAAATACACAGATACATACACTAGGAAACAAATTACCAAATACTGTTCTCATAGAAATATGACAGGTTTTGTATGAATATTTTTTTAATTACCCAGTTAGAAGCTAGGCATGGTGGCTCATACCTATAATCATGGCATTTAGGAAGCTGAGGCAGAGGATTACCCTCAAGTTCAAGGGAGTCTGGACTAGACTGAGACTGTCTCAATAAAATGTGTGTTGGGGTGGGGGAGAGTGTGGGGATATGTTTACCAATTCTAATTCTGAATCAGTTTAACTACTGTGGGCTTGTTCTATATTCTTGGGTTAGGATTTTATTTAATTATGATGGAAATTTACCCATTCAATCCAAAAAATATTTGCCAAGTACAACAGGACAGCAGAATCTGGGTCAAATTCTGATTTTTCTATGCGACATTTTATAATAAGCACATACTTAACATGTGCAGGGATTATAATTATAGAATTTTTCATCCTTCACAGAATTTGACAGTAAGTGAATAAAACAAACAAACATGTAAAGCCCATAGCACACTGCATGGTACTTAGGCAGCAACAAATGAGAGGTCACCTCCATCTTATTTTAGAGACATAATGAGGAATAGTTAGTGGGCAGCTTTGGATAGTAATTCTGAGTCCTTCGCTCTGGATATATAACCCAAGAAATTGATCATATTTTAAAAGAGATAGCTGGGTATGGTCCAGGGAAACCCTGTCTCAAAAAGACAAAAAAAATTAAATTAAATAGGATAATTTTATCAAGGTAAATGAGCATAAAGTAAATGCTTAAGAATGACAGTGAGGACTGTGGGAATGGCTTGGTTGGTAAGTACGTGACTTGCAACCATGAGAATCTGGGTTCAATCCCCAGAACCCACATGCACAGGTGTCATGGCATATTTGTAATCCCAGCACTGAGGAGGTGGAGACAAGTGAATCCCTGGAGCTTGCTGTCCAGCAAGCCTGGCTACTTGGTAAGCACCAGTCCCATGGAATACTGTCTTAAAAAGCAAGGTGGATTGTGGCTGAAAAACTACACTGGAGATTGTTGTTTGCCTTCCACACGCACAGGTACAGTACGCATATGTACACACCTTCTCTGAAAGGACCTTTGTCATCTACTATCAGGGGTTAAGGCATTCTCCACAAGGACAATTTCCAAATACCCCTGAACACAGTATAGCTCATTTCTCACTCTGGCCTCAGTAAAGCAATATGAGCTGTTTAAAGCAAAGACATTATCATCTAAGAACCATAGCACATGCACACACACACACACACACACACACACAGGATGTCTCTGTCTAGTTCCAGTTGTAAGAAAACATTTCTTGCATTAGTACCATGCGGGTACAACCAGGTCAGTGATATTCTCAACTTTAGCAGCTTTCTCATACCTAAAGTGTACTTAAAAAACGAACAAACAAACAAATATTACTATTACCGTGAAGTAAATGAAATTCATTTTCAATTACAGAGGTTAATGCTAAATGTGGCATTTTTGAAATATTCTAATAAATTCACATATATTTATATCCTAGAATCATTTTAATAGAGAACTTGGAGAGTCCACTGATGAGACAAATACATATTTCAATTATATCTATCACCAAGTCAAATTTAAAGACATATAAGATTATAGCATTTTCACATATAATCAGCACGCTGTTGATGAGCTGCCCATTTTCTGGTTTTCAGAAAACAGGGTTCTAAAATTATGTGTGTGCATAAATTTAACATTGAAGAGTTACCTAAGCACTATCACCTGCCAGAATTCACTATAAACAGGGCATCTATCAATAATGCCCTTAATGGTTATTGAGTGATGATATTGACTCAACCTTCATTGACTCACTCACCCTCTGTCAGGAGATTATATAGCATGGAGCAATAAATGCCATGGAAAAGGCTAGCACGGAGCACTGAGGGGAAGACTGGAACCACTTAAAGCCCATTCCTGTTGTGTTACACACTTTACTGCTGAACTTAGATTCAGAGGCAGTTATTACTATAGCTACATCTATGATATTACATAACAAATTCCATAATTCATGGTTGGCAGTAACCACCACTTATTATTCTTATACAGGAATGGGCCTTCATGATCTGAGTGTGGCTTGGCTAAACCCAGTGGGTTCCTATCTTGCAGACAGCTGGATTGGCTGGCTCTCCCCCATGGGGTTCCTTACAAGAGGACTGACTATGCCCAGCCCTTTATTCCTCATGGTCCAATCTGCCAGGCTAGGGAAGATAAAGGCTGAGAAAGCGGAGTTGCCCAGGCTTCTGAAGCTTGGGCATGTCTGCAATGCCTAACGATCAGGTCAGCGTACCCAAAAAGATCAGGGCATGCATAGAATTCACACCAATGAGAATGGTGAAAGTCACTTCAAAAAGCATGCAAATTTTACAGAAAATATTGGGAGTATCGAGTCATGGTTTTCACTTCTTCATCAGAGATTAGTAAGAATGTGTCAGACAAAATAAAGGAGGAAAGGCCTTCCAACAGAAAGCATTGATAAATAACTAGCATCTATTGAAGAGAGGCTGTATTATTTTTCAATACTTCTTATTCTTGTTATCTGCTACGACTTTTACAGGAACACATCCCAGACTTCTGTGCTGTGTTTGTAGGTGCTGCTCTGTGTTTTACCACATTTGGGAAAAGCTGAGTTAATCCCATTACGGAGCTTCATCATGGCGATACCTTTCAAAGCTTCAGCATAATAATGGTAGTTGAGTGAACATATTCCATATGCTGAGCATTTCCCGGGGATTCTTTCCTTTAACCTTCTAAGGACCATACGAAGTCATTACTATCAGACCTGTTTATTTAACGAGTAGGGAAACTGAGAAAAAGTGAAGTACGTTTTTAATCACTAAGCCAAGCCTACTATATCCAGCATTTTTGAAATATTTATCAACCATCGCCTCTTTAATGAGTACATACTGACATCTCAAAGTTCACATTTAAGGATTTAGCATTTTCTAAAGATGTATAGAAGATAAATTACATCTTTACCCTGAATTAATTTAGTACATGTCAAAGTTCTGTTTCTTCATCTAGCTACCTATTTATTTACACTTTACAAAAGGTCATATATCTGAACATATAAGCACACACCAAACTTCTTAGCATTTTACCTCTTGCCTGTGGACCCCAGATCCTTTCTCTATAATTCGTTACAATGTACACTTAATATTGACAAGGAGGAATTATTAATCCTTTGCTAAACCTTATAAAGACTACTTTAAAAACAAATGGCTAGAGGCATCTTTATAAGCAATTAAATGACTTGTGTCAAATAATCTTGCTCTCAGTAGGCTCAGAGCAAATTTCAATGTGTTCTGTCATTCAAGGAAAAGCTGGGTATCCAGCCATAAGTACAATGCAAATGGAGAGAGCCTGCCCAGGCTCCGGTCTTTGCTATCAGAAAACACGTTTTATGATTTGAGTTTTACTTTCACATTTGCAAAATCTACATCATCAATATCCCAGGACAGGGATTGAATTGAAAACAGTGTTTTTTATTCTATAAATGCTCTTTTAATTTCCAATAAAATGAAAACTCCATTGACTTTTAATGCATAAATATGGAATCATAATTTAGTTATTTTAGATAGAATTGAAGTAATGTATATAAAAACCTTGAAGTGACAGTGACTTGCTCCTTCACCTCCTTACACCCAAGAGTTGAGTAATTTGATTAGAATACCCTAGGAAACAGAGGTTGTCTCTTCCCCTAACATCATTTTCCTAAAAATCCAAACACTTTGAGAAAGATTGTCAATATGTGTATGTTCTTGACTTTGTCATAAGTAAAAAATTATACCAAAACCATGAAATCAATTATATATTTGTTATTATCACTGGAAAAGATGATAGCTCTTCTGTCTACTCTAAGCTCCGATGGACCTATGAGGGAGGCTTTTTCCTTTTGCTGTCTTTTCAGATCTAGGCAAACAGGGAAACATAGTTCATCATTTAATGTCTTCTATTTTATTGCTGCTTTATCCAGCCTTTTATTTTATTTAAAAATCATATTTATTATGTACACAATAAATACTAAAGACATTATCATCTAACAATCATACCACATGCACATATGCACCTGCATATACACACACACAACAATCACACACACACATATTTTCAGATATCTCTGTCTAGTTCCAGTTGTAAGAGAACATTTACTGCCATTACACGTAACCAAATGGAAGTTGACAGCAAGCGCACACAGGCCCAGAATGATATTCCTTCATAAATGTTTGAGACAGGCTTCTTCTATCCTAAAAGGGAATATAAATATGAGATACTACTAAGTACTATAATACTGGTCTATATATAAAGAGTAAGTTCCAGGTCAGCTGGGGTTACAGGGAGACCTGTATCTAGAAATATGATATCATTAACTAATAGTAAAATAATATAATAAAACATAAAAAAAAATAAAAAATAATAATAAATAAATAATACGTAAATAAAAACATATATAATGCAAACATCAGTACTAACAAGTAAATATATAATTCATTATAAATATACAACATTTACTATTATCCTGAAGTAAATGAAATTTTCAGTTACAGAGGTTAATGATAAATGTGGCATTTTTGAAATATTTTAATAAATTCACATATATTTATATCCTAGAACCATTTTAGTAGAGAACTTGGAGAGTCCACTAATGACATCCTTTAGAGAGCAAAACTGACTGCAGGTGAGAGATATTGACTTACACTATGGTGACAGGAAGTAGCTGATGCAGTGAAACCCAGTATGGGAAGTCAGACAGAGGGATCCCTGAGGCTCACTGGCAAGCCAGCCTAGCCTACTTGGTGAGCTCCGAGCTAGTGACAGACAGGCCCTGTCTCAACAGCAAGGTGAACAGCTCCTGAGAAGTAACATACAAGATTGTCCTCTGGCCTCCACATGCACACACACACACACACACACACACACACATTTGTGCACCCATAAACACAGGAACACATGTATACACAGAAGATGAAATCAAGGAGAAATGCATCAACTATAATAACAGAGAGGCAGAGGCCAACTCCTTGTGAGTAAAGGGAACTTAGGCATCAGTAGATGGCTGTAACTGGGACAAGTAGTGGGCAGATTACTTCAAAATAGAAGCATCAGAAATGGAAAATATTAAGGAGAAGAAAGGACAAATGGTCTGAAAGTAGCAATGAGAAGGAAGAAGAACACCTACTCTCCACCTCCAGTTGTAGAAATAGCAACCATCTAAAAGGCCCACAGAGGTTCTTTAAGGAAGAGAGTCAGGTTTCAGAAAGAGCAAGAAGGAAGCACTGGGCAATATGACCGATGAGTTAAAGCATTTTACTGATTACCCAAGGTACGACGGGACAGTTCTGCATTTGAGAAAGGACATAGTTACATGCACAAACCTCTACAAGCATTGCCATAGAAGTCATGGATGGCCTGGCAATTGTGCACAGGAGGGATAAAGGATACAATATAAAACAGAATAAATTAATCAAGGAAGTGAGTGAATAAATTCATTAAGTTTATTCAGTTATTCATACATTTAAACATTTATCTGTGTCATGTCTGGAAACTTTCTTCCAGGCCTAGAGAAACAGATAACAATGTGCTTATGTAACTAAACAAAACTGAATAGAGACAGTAAAAACCTGGTCAATGGTTACAAGCTAGCTGATGGTAGGGCTTAAAACACACCAACTTATAAGATGAGATGACATGAGATGAGATACAATAAATTCTTCACAGGCCTTTAATCTTAACAATTGGGAGGCAAATGTAAGCGGATCTCTGTGAGTTCAAGGCCAGCCTGGTCTACAGAGCAAGTTCCAGGACAGCTGGGGCTGCAGGGAAACCCTGTCTCAAAAAAACCAAATATAATAATAATAATATAAAATAAAAAATAAATAAATTCACTAAGCCTTAAAATATCCTATACTTGGTGGATAAAGCTTGGGCAGAGTTGAGTACATGCTAAATAAATTTTACCCAATAAAGGTGTAGGTTTTGGTGGAAATGGTAATACAACTGAACTAATTGGGAATATAAAATGTTAATTGGTTTTATTTATAACTTGTATTGGGTTAAGGTATACAAATGGCCTATATATTTTTTCTGAATAGCACAACATCACATTATAACACTTTCTTTTACTTGTAGGACAATTTAAAGGAACTAAGCTTAAATTTCCTTCCCAAATAAGTAGCATACAGTCAATGAGAAACAGTTTGGGTTAATTTGATGAAAACTTACACTTTGGTTTCTGTTTATGGGTATGTGTAATCAACTTAGGCATCTATAGGTCAAAACATAAAAAAAAAACCTTTAAAAAAAAAAAAAAAAAAATAAGAGGGAGGTGGGAGTGGGTGCGTAAGTATCCCTTCTGTCGATATCCAAATGGAAAACTCTTGTGTTCCAATCTATTGAAATTAGATTCTTAAACTTCTTTCTGATCTTGAAACAATGGGGAGGAGAATTTTTAATGTTTCCCACAGGTAAAATACACCAATCTAAATGCCCTGAAAACATACAAACTTATGGCTCGTGCAGGTATGAACTGGGGAATGTCAGCAGAGTAAGGTATCTAGACCCTATCTATGAACATTACAGGAAAGAGGAAACGTTCATCACTCGCCTAAAGTAACCTAGACCACTGGAGCATCATCTCTGAGGCAATATATTGGGGTTAACTGTTTTTATGGGCCTTAAGAAGTTTAACACTTTCCAGATTGCTGCAGAAAAACCTCCTACCCTCTTCACCTTGTTTTCTTAGGAAAAGGAAAACATAGATGGTAAATGAAACCACTCCGTACTGGTAAAACTAGAAGCCCACTTATGGTGAGCAGTAGGTAATATTTCCTATACAAACAGGCGACTAACGTATTGTATTTAACTGTATTGATAGGCATAGGAATTTCGTGGAATCGCGACTATTCTCTCTATCTAGATGCCAACATTCTATTAAAGTGTTTTAAGTGTTTTTATTATTAATTAAGCCAAATATAATTACTACATTGTGAAAGTCTGACATCAGCAATGTGAATTATTCTGCAAGGACGCATGTTGGCTAGGGAATTCAAAGACCTGCCCCTCTCCCCCCTAAAGTAGTTTAAAGAGCTTTTTGCCTAATTACAGTTTGGGTCATATGAGCCTATAAGGAGTAGCAAGGTAGTTATGTCCGCTGGGCTTGAATTGAAGACCTGAGTGCTGAGCATCGCAAAAAATGTTATGAGACGTCACTTGCTAGCATACAACTGGCCTCCTGAAATGCTAGCAGAGTGTTACCAATAGGCCACTAAAGCAATACAGCAAAATATTGGTCTCCCTTGAGACAAGCAAGACTCCTCCTCAAAATCAGCTACACCTCAACAGCCTGGAGATACCGTGCAACAGTGGCAGCCAAGTTTGTCTTATATCCCAAATCTAATTGGTTATTAGTTCTCTTCTTGGAGAATAACTCACAGCGGATGCCACAAGCTTGTCCTCTAGTGGTTAGGAGATGTTATAAGCCACAATAAGAACTTGTCACCCCTTTATAGAGAAACCACCAGTTTGGGTAGATTAGCATAATATCAGGCATCTGCTGTGCTATGCTCACTAGCTTAGCTTGCCATACTAGATTGTCCTGCTTTAATATGCCTGTTCATCCAATAGCTTGTGCTTTGTTAGGATAGAATAAGCGTATCACTGGGACAACTGTCAATACATGAAGGGAAACAAACCTGTACAGACTGGAGTCCAAAATGACAACTCCAACGAAATTAGACTGTTCTTCTTACCCACTTGTGCCCCTTCCAAAGCCAGGGAACACCAACGCGGAAGAGCGGTGTGTGTGCTAGATTGTAAGGGCTGTGGAGAGATAGGGGGTGAAAATCATGAGACTACAGGATAATGTCTGGACTACCTGATTTATCAAACATGCTGTGCAATACAGGTTTCTCCAATTGGACTATGGGACACTTGGTTGTTCGCAAAAATTGGAATAAGATGCTGAAAAGCACCATTACCTAATTGTATGACGTACTGTGAGACAACCAATGTTATCTTGAAAACAACTGGTTTATTTTATGAAGAATCCCTTAAAAAAAATTTTGGCTCTAGTTAGGGCATATCCCTTTCACGTTTCCTATGTCCTTCCATCAGTTAATCGTTATGCCTGTTTTATAAAATGGGAATACCATGTAACAGTTGGCCTTCTAGTTTAAACATTAAGTTTTCCTTATTGAACAAATTCTTTTCCAAAATAAAAAGGTGGGAGAGGTGGAAGGTTTCTCAGAATCTGAGAAGGTAAACTTCATTAGGGTCCATTATAAACAGTCAACCCCAATATTTTTCAGAGAGATGCTCAGTGTCTTTGACTCAGGCAGTCTGAGGTTCCTCATTCCTTAATGTTCAGATGGGTCACCCTCTCTGCTGGCATTCCCCAGTTCATCCTGCACAGCCATAAGTTGTATGTTTTCAGGCATTTAGATTGGTGATTTTTACCTGTGGGAACATAAAATTCTCCTCCCATTGTTACTTGCAAAATGCACAAATTACCTGATTGTATGACATAATGAGTGACATCAATGTCATCTGCAAACAACTGTGTCATTGTATTGTAGAATCCCTTAAAAATTAAAGAAAATAAAAAAATAAAAAATAAAAATAAAAAATAAATTAAAAATAAATAAATAAATAAATTCTTCCAAAAAGACAAAGGCAGGCATGATAGCACACTCTGGCAATTCCTGCCTTCTAGAGACTGAGGCAGGAGAATCACAAGTTTGAGGGCAGCCTGGGCTTCATAGCAAGACCCAGCATCAGATAGTCAATCAAACCAAACTGAAACTAAAACCAAAACGAAAACAAAACATCACCTTCATGGTTTTCAACCATTGTATATGTAGAAGAGAAAGTACTCTTAGGGTTTTTTTTATTTTTTATTTTATTTTTTATGTGTATGGATGTACTGTCTGCATGTAGGTTGGTGCGCCCATGTTGTGCAAAGCCGCGGAGGTCAGAAGAGGGTGTCAGATTCCCCCAGAACTGGAGTTAAAGTCGGTTCTTAGCTGCCATGTGGGTGCTGGGAATCAAACCTGGGTCCTCTGCTGAGCCATCTCTCCAGCCCCCAAAAAGTACTCTTAATTTCAAAGAAGCAATGAGGGGGTTTCTTTCAGAATAGATTCCAAAAAGAATTTAGCTGACTGCTGCTTTCCTCAGCTGTGGGGCCTGCTTGGGACAAAAGACAGTGACGTTGGCTTGGGCACCTGTCTCGTCTCCAGGCCCCTTCTGGCTATAAACAGGAAAAAAAAAAAATCAAATGCCAAAAAAGACTGCTTTGAGAAGAAACATATTCTTTTTTAAATGAAATATTTTTATTGATGTTTTGCGTATTTCACATATCAATTTTCAGTCTGATTTAGACACAGTCTCCTTTCCCTGCTCCCACCCCACCCCAGTTCATGGATTCTGCCATATATGTCCTGCATCTTTCTCTCAGTATTTTAAATGTTTTCCTCTGCTGAGGTTTATTGTTTTGGGTGGAATTTAACTGTATCAGTCAGTTCTTTGACTCAGTCCTTATGTTGTTGTTGTTCCCTCCCATTTATATTGCTCCAAAATATGCCTATATAAACATCACCTATGTACCAAAATTATGACCTCCAAAAATAAAATGTATGTTAATTCCAAAATATGTTTAGGGATTCACATTTTTTACCTTTAATTTTATATTACTCTAAAATATGAATACATACCTTCTACCCCATATCTGGTAAAACAAAGAGAAGAAACATGTTCTTACATCTAAGAATTTTGTAGTGAAAATACTGCTATTCTACATTGTATTCTATTTATTTATTTATTTATTTAATGTGTGTGTGTGTGTGCGCGCGCGCGCGCGCGTGTGTGTGTGTGTGTGTGTGTGTGTGTGTGTGTGTGTGATAAGAGACACTAAATTAGTTAATAACCTGTAGGGTAATGTTAATCTACTGGTAATATTTCTTTTTTTTTTGTAATATTTGGGGCTTTCATTCCTAAGAATGGAAATCAGTTGCACATTGTAAAAATTCACTTGCATTGATATGGAGAGGAATTCATTCCAAATTTCTATGATTTAATTTCTACCCTTCCTGAGCCACAGTACAACCAAATCAGTAGTGTTCAAAGGAACACAGACCCATGGAATCTAGTAATCCCCATGGAATCAGATAATCTCCAGCAGGTCTGTTAAACATATATCTATCATTTTGCGGGAAAGTTACTTAGTACTGTTTCTCATGAATTCAATTTTTCTACTATATTTCCTTGAGGGTGCTCAGTGTGCCTTGGAGAGCTGTTAGGATATTAACTCTCAAGAACTTTCCAAGTCACTTCAGTGGTATTTTGCATTTATGTCTCTTCAAGAACTGACAGGAGGGCTAGAGAGATGGCTCAGTGGTTAACTGTTCTTGTAGAGAACTCAGGTTTGATTCCCGACACCCACATGGTGGCTAAGGACCGTCCTTAACTCCAGTTCCAGGGTAATCCAACACCCTCTTCTGACCTCTGTGGCATTGCACAACACAGGTGCACTCACATACATGCAGGCAATATACTCATACTCATAAAATAGTAAATGCCACAAGCTTACATCCTCTAATGGTTAGGAGTTGTTATAAGCCACGGTAAGACCCTGTCATATTTAACAGAAAAAAATGTAATTCATGGATTAACATACCATCCAAACATCTGTGTCTATAGCAAAGTAACCTACCATAACAATTAGTACTGTTTAAATACCTATATGTCTAATTGCTTGTGCTTTATTAGTAAGATCGAAAGGTTATTCCTGGACAAACTGTCAGCCCATGAAAGGAAACAGCCAGAACTGACCAGAGTCCAAGACAACAGCTCCAGAGAAAGTAGACTGTTTTGCCTCTCATCCACCTGTGCCCCTGTTCTAAGCCTAGGGAACAATCTGCGGAAGATGGGGCGTGGTAGAATGTAAGGGCTGCGATTGGGGTGAATGGTCAAACTACAGCAATATAGTCTGGACACTCATTTGATCAACTTGATTGAACATACAAGCCCCCCCTGCTGGATGGTGGGACCCATGGGCTGTGTGGGTTTGGGCACAACTGCTTGCAAATTGGTTTTACATGAAGGATGCTTATACTCATAAATTATCACTTATTGTTAAAATATGAAAATAAAAACTAGAGAAAAGATGCAGGACAGTTAGGCCAGAATGGCATTGATCTGGGATCGGGGTGGGTGGGGGAGAGGAAAAGGAAATATGCTCCTGAACTGAAATTCTGAAAATGCAGTATGTAAATCCACAAAGCTCAAAATATTTAATAAAATTTTAAAAAGAAAATCCTTTTAAAAAAAAAATAATAAAACCAATATTTAAAAACGCCTACAGCCTATTTCCTTCTCTGTCACATCGTCAATGCAACTGCATGGCATAAACCAGAAAGTGAAGACAAACTGTGTGGTCTCTGCTACACCCTCCATCCTCACCTCCACATCTTAGCGACTGTCAGTCCTGAGCTTGTATGAGAGTTACTACATGGCTATGCTGCAGTAGTCAGCCTGTTCTAATTCCAGTGCGGAAGGCTTCATCCATCACTGACAAGTACCAATTCCCTTATTTTCCTTTCTTTCCTATTTTTCCCACTTTCAGTATAATTAGACTCAGGAGGGCCTGATATTTGTCTTCAAATATTTGAAAGTCTGTCACATGGAAGACAAATTAGATTTGTCCTGTCTCATTCCTGGTAGTAGAACTAAGAATTTTGTAGAAATTTCAAGAAGACTTTTTCCCCCTTACAGGGAACATAGTATTCATACAGCTTTCCAAGTTTGGAAGAGCTTTTAGGGTATCTTAAAGTTTTTGAACATTATACCTATATAATGTAAATATATATATATATATATATATATATATATTAAGCTCCTTTTCTGAAATTTTTTCCAGTTTTTGATAAATCATTCCCTCCTGAACCTGTATCAGAGTTCTCTCTATTTTCTTTGAGATGGAGATTCTTCTAGCTTAACAGGTCTTCATACCCTAGTCCAGGGTTAAGCAAAACGATTTGGAAAAGATGAGACAGTCAGCAGATTTGGCTTAGTTTAGCTAGCTTAAAAGATCTCATCTGAAATTGTGTTGTGTCAATAGGAAAGCAATCACAGATCACCCATAGATAGGCAAGCATAGTTTGGTTGTAATAAACCTTTATTTCGGACATGGAAATTTGAATTAAATGAAATTATAATATCGCTCTTCCTTTTTTCCTCAACCATTGGAAAATGTAAGCAGTGCTGTTAGCTTATGAGCCATGCATTAAACAGTCAGAATCTGGCCTGAGGATGATCATTTTCTAATGCTTCTCCAAATCAGAGTGTTGTAAGACTCATTGATAGCACATACGATACTCACAGACTCAGAGTCTACTGTGACTTGGATGGGAAGAGGGCTTAATCAGAAGTCTCAGGTTTTCATATTTTTATATAAATGAATAGGCTTATGTTGTCACATTTGCTTTTAAAAACCACCTCTGTATATATTCCAGGCTTGTTTGGAATCCAGGATTTCAAGTTGTCAATCCATCAGCCCCAAGGTCCCCAATAACTGGAAACATAGGTGCCAACCATTGTGCCTGGCCATGGGCAGTTTTAGAAAGTTTCAAGGCCTTGAGAGGACACCTTCGTGGTAGAGCATTCGCTTAGCATGCCCTTGCTCAATATCAACCAATGACAAAAATAAAATATGTTTATTTAAAGATCTGATCATATAGGCGTGTTATTTTGAAAACAATGGCAAAAATAACGGTCAGTCAAAACCTTAGGGAAGCAGGAGACGGTCAAACATTTGTTCACATGGTATGGCGGCATTTTCCCCAGTATTAGAGAAAGCTTTTGGGAGGAACTTCTCTGCAGTCTGTCTCTCAATAAAGTTTGACTGTTCAGTCACCACATTATTTCCTTGTAAAACCAGAGCATCCTCTTCTGTTATTATCCATTTTGGGCTTAAAGTATAATAGATTACAATAAAGACTCTCTTTATAAGATATGTTTAAAGATTATTTCCCAGTCCATTTGGTAGCACTTATGTTACTACCATCAAGGCAGGTCCCTAAAAGGCAGTAATAGAAAATTTCAGCAGACTTACAAATTTCCTCAAAGGGAGGCTCTGGCAGCAGGTTTTCTTTTCGAAGGAACCAGCAAAGCAAAGTTCTCAAGTCCTTATCTGTGCTCTTACCTACTTGTTTCCCTATGTGAGGTTTCATCCATCACTGACATGTAACAATCCCTTCCTTTCCTTCCTATACTAGTTTTTTTTTCCATTTTCAGTATAATTAGACTCCTGGGGACTTGATATTAGTCTTCAAATATTTGAAAGTCTGTCACATGGAAGAGGGATTAGATTCACTTTGTCTGGTCCCAAGTGCTAGAACTAGAACCACTTCTGCAAACACTACAGGGAGATTTTTTTTTTTGCCTTTAGAGTGAGAGCTATCTAAATCTGGGACAAACATTCACTGAAGATGGTCAGCAAGAGGCCAGACCATTATTTGAAGAGGATTTTGCAAATAAAATCCAAACATTTCACATTTGTCATAGTTAGCTTCAGTTGTCAAGTTGACACACCTGGGATTTATATGAAATTAAAGGTTTATGGGGGAGGAGAAACATTTTCTACAGTAGTGTACTGACTTACAGTATATTCCCGTATCCGACCTCTTGTGTAGGATACTGTGTTAGTTACTTTTCCATTGAGATAAAACACCATGAGGTAACTTAGAGAAGGAGGAGTTTATTTGGCTTATGATTCCAGAGAGATAAGAGTCCATCATGGTGGGGAGGCATGGCAGGAGGCAGCCAGGGCAGAAAGCAGAGAGCTCATGTCTTCAACATGCATAGGAAGCAAAGAAAGAAACTGGAAGTGGGGCAAGGCTTTGACCTCTCAAAAGCACCATCAATGACACACTTCTTCCAGCAATACTGCACGTCCTAAACCTCTGCAAACCACTGGAGCAAAATGCTCAAATTCTTAGAGCTTCTGGAGGTCATTTTTCATTCAAACCACCACAAACCTTGAAATCCATTGGGACACACACACACACACACACACACATCTGAAAGTAGAAGGGGGCTGCATGGGAAGAGGTAGGCAATTAGTGGGAGATGGAAAAGGACAAGAGAGAGTAATGAGGGAGTGTGATTAGAATATATTATGCACATTTATGAAAATGCAATAATGAACCTCATTAAGTATAATTAATATATGCTAATAACGTTAAACAAAGCGAACATCATAATTATGAGTGTCTATATAAAAAAATTTACAGAAATCTCAAAAAAATGGTATACCTCAAGGTCTTAGAAAACAAACCCCAAATTAAATGGATTGACATAATAAATATCATGGCAGAAATTAATGAAATGAAGACTAACAGAATTAATGAAACAAAGTTAGTTCTTTGAAAATATAAATAAGACTGACAAAGCTTTAGTCAAACTAACCAAAAAAAAAAAAAATAGCCAAATTCATATTTAGAGGTGAAAAGGGAATACTTTAAAATTTGCATTCCAGTAAACCAGGAAAATCTAGAAATAAATGGACAAATTTCTACACATATGACCAACCAAGAAACAAATAAATCTGATACAATAATAATGGTACAGTAATAATAATGCAACTGTGATGAATAGATGAGAGCTTTATTCAAGAGACTATAAACAACTTAAAAACATTTCCAATAGGAAATATAATTGAAACAGCAATAGTCTCCCAAATAGGAAAGCCTAGAATGGATGGACTTACTGAATAATTCTTTCAGACACTTAACTTACAAACCCTTGGGATCTTACTCATATGAACCTACAGCAATGGTGTCAGGATCTATAAGACCCATGCAAACTCAATCAGACAAAAACCTGGCATAGGAAATGGACAGTGGATCCCAACTTTATTTGAAGAACTATCAGTAGCTGATTACTTCTGGGTAAGAGAGAGTTAATCACCTTTTTTTTTTTCTTGGTCTTTTTGAGACTGGGACTCCCTTTAGTCACAGCTGGCCTGGAGCTCGCTCTGTACACCAGGCTGGCCTTGAACACACAGGGATCTGTCTGCCTCTGCCTCCCCAGTGCTTAATCTTCTTTAAGGGATAGACTATAGATACATAGTCTGATTAGACCCCAGTGGATGAACTTCTACTGAGAAATGTCTGGGTATACTATCTTGACTCAATTGGCCTTAACATATATGACAGAATTCATGAAATACAGTGTGGGTGTGGGGGAAGGAGAGAGTTGAGAGGTGAGGATGGGGGACGGGTTTAAAGAAGAATAAAATGTTTTGTATGAAATGTACAAAAACTCAATAAAAATATAGATTAAAAAACTAGCAAATACTACTTCCCCTCTAACTAGTTCTTAAAACAGAAAGGTAAATAACATTATCAAGGTCATTTGATGAAGCCAGTATTATCCTGATACCAAAACTAAATAAAATCTCTAAATACAAGTTACCTGTATTCTTTATGAACATGGTCACAAGAATTCTCAATAAAATGGTTATAGATTTAATTCAACAAAATGTTGAAAAGAATTAATATACTCTACCACGTTGGCTTGATTCCAGGGATGCAGAGATGGTTCAATGTATGCAAGTCAGTAAACAAGAAATCACATGATAATTTCAAGCCATATTGATAAGCCCTTTGGCAAAATTCAGTCTCTCTTTATACTAAAAGCATTCAGAAACTAGACATAGAGAGAACATACCTCAAGATAACAGAAACTGTCTATGCCAAACTGTTAGCCAGTACATGGGGAAAAGTTGTCTTGTTTATCATTTTTTTTATGTGTATGAATGTACTGTCTGTATGTAGGTCTCTGCATGCATGTCGTGCAATGCCTCAGAGGTCAGAAGAGGGAGTCAGATTCCCCTGGGACTCGAGTCAAATATGGTTCTTAGCCACCATGTGGGTGCTGGGGATTGAACCCAGGTCCTATGCAAGAGCAGTACGCACTCTTAAACGCTAGGCCATCTTTCCATCCGCCTTACTATGCCTCCATTGCTCCCTTTTGGAATAGGAATGTGTATTTGGTTCCATTATATATTGGGCATGTAATTTGTCTTTTGAATGTGTCTTTTGGAATGTGGACTTTGAATGTTATGGTGAATGGTAAAGACTGTGGGTAATTTTTATAGGTTTTTATATTAATTTTATTTATTTTTTATGCGTATGAATGTACTGTCTACATGGGGGTTTGTGCACCCGTGTCGTGCAATGCCTCCGAGGTCAGAAGAGGGTTTCAGATTCCCCTGGAACTGGAGTCAAATACGGTCTCAGCCGCCATGTGGGCGCTGGGGATCAGACCCTGGTCCTCTGCAAGAGCTGTTGGCGCTCTTAACCCCTAGGCCATCTCTCCAGCCCTGACTATGGGTAATTTTAAAGATGAACTAAATGCCTATATGGCCAGGGAATGGGATGAGTTATTTTGAATAAGAATGCCCCCCATAGACTCCAAGCATTCAGACATTTTGTCCCCAGTTGATGGTTTGGTTTTAGGTGGTATGCCCTTGCTGAAGGCAGCATGTCACTAGGGGTGGGCTGTGAGAGTTCTTCAGCCTTGCCAGACTTGAAGATGTGAGCCCTTAACTTTGTGCTCCTGCTCTGGCCACCTTGCCCTGCATCCCCACCATGATGGACTCTAACCCTTCTGGAATCTGAAACTTTAAACTCAAATAAATTCTTCTTCCTATAAGTTCCCTCGGTCATGGTGTTTTATCACAACAACGGAAAAGTAACTAGCTATGCCAAAATCTTAGCCAATGCACTAAATAGTGGAAAATTGAGAACATTCCCTTTAAAATCAGAAGCAAGACAAAGGAGTCCACTCCACTTTAATTCAACACAGTGTTGGAATCTTGGCAAACGGGGGGGAAAAGGGATAAAGTCAGAAAATGAAAAATAAAATAATCAATATTTGCAATTGATATGATCCTGTGCTTAGAAGTCCATACCAAAAGATACCACCAGAACACATTTAGAGCTGATAAGCACTTTCATTAAAGGAGCAGAATACAAAATCAATATACAGAAGTCAGTAGCTTTTCCCCACACCAGTAGTTAACATACTATAAAAGACATCAGGAAAAACAATCCCGTTAACAATATCTGTCAAATAAAAACCTAGGGATGAACTTAACAAAGGAAATAAAAGATTTCTACAATGGAAAATTTAAAACAATTAAAGAAATTAAAAACCACATTAGTGGAACTACCCATGCTCATGTATTGGCAGAATTAATAGTGTAACAATGGCTATGCTAGCTAGACAGGCAGGCTAGTTTATGCCTTTAATCTGAGCACTCTGGAGGCAGAGCCAGGGGATCAAAGCCAGCCTGGTCTACATAGTAAGTTCCAGATCCGATGAGGTTACAGGGAGACTGCCTCAAAATTAAAAAAAAAATGGCTATGCTACCAAAAGGGGTCTACAGATTCAATGCAATATTCAATGACATTTCAGTGATATTCTTCACAATGCTAGTAAAATAATCTTTTTTATAATTTTATGTATATGAATATTATGCCTACATATGTGCATGTGCACCCATGTCATACAGTGTGCCCTGGAACTGGAGTTAAGGACAGTTGTTAGCCACCACGTGGATGCTGGGATTCATACCCAGGTCTTCCACAAGAACAGCCAGTGCTCTTAACTACTGAGCCATCTCTTCAGCACTAGAAAAAAGGGAACTTTAGTTTCATGTGCAAGCACAAAAGATATTGAGTAATCATAGAAATTTTGAACAAAAGAATGATGCTGGAGGTAACCACATACCTGATTTTCAGCTATACTACAGAGCCATAATGATAAAAGAAACCAGCATGATAGTGTTGCAAAATAGGCATACTGTTTAAGAGAATAATTTAGATGACCCTAAAATAAACCCACATTAACTATAGGCACCTAATCAATGACATAAGTGGCAAAAGGAACGATCTGAAAAGAATGACAGCTTCTTTAGCAAATGGTGCTGGGAAACTAGAGATCTGTATGTGGAATAATGAAGTTAAATGCATATATTTCTCCCTGAACAAAAAAAAATCAATTAAAAATAAATCAAAGACTTTAATGCAAGATATAAAACTCTGAAACAACTAGAAGAAAACATAGGCAGAATATGTCAATATAGAGGTATAGAGGAGGACTTTCTGTAGAAGGTACCAATTGCTTAGGAAATTATTCCAAGGACAGGAAAATAATAATGTGTGAAAATAAAAACTTCTGCACAGCAAGTGAAAGCATCACTGGAGTGAAGAGGCAGCCAGCATATATTAGAGACGGAATCGATGCATGAAGAACTAAAAAAATTAAAAATAAATAAGTCAATCAATCAATCCATCAATCAGCAAAGGGAATGGACAGACACCTCTGAAAAGACAGTACTGATGTACTGATGCTCAATAGGTATATGAAGAAGTACTCAACATTCTTAGCCATCAGAGAAATACAAATTAAATCTGCACTGAGATTCCATCTCACTTCTGTTGGAGTGTTTATCATTTATTTAAAAAACAAATGTTAAATCTTCAGACTATAGAACTACTTGCTTATGTCTATTCATTACAGCAATATTCATAAGGGTCAAGTTATAGAATCTTACTAGGTGGCTATTCAGCCATTAAGAAAAAAGTGAGATTATTTCAGTAAGAAAAATGGATGAAACTGCAGATCATCATATTAGGCCAAACCCAGAAAGACAAATAGTGGATGTTTGCCTTCATGCATGGAATGTTACAAATATATACATATTTGCATCCATAACAATTTCCGATGAGGCAGCAGTGGTTTACACTGGTTTATATTCTCATCAGCAGTGTAGAAGGATTCTTTTCTCTCACACTACTGCCACACACACACACACCACCACCACCACCAACAACAACAACAACAACACAAGAAAATAGAAGGGGAAGTATTTGGGCAGAAGAAGGGGACCAGCACTGGGAGGTGGTAAAGTCATAGGCAATCAGAGTGAACATGGTCAAGGTACATCATATAAATGAACAAAAATGTAAAATCTTCATTTGTCTAATGAATATATACTTATAAGATTAGTTGAGAGAGTTTAAAGGAAAAGAAAAACAAAGGAAATCCTAGGGTTAAGATAGTTCTAGGATATCTGCTAATCTTCAAGCTTAGAAAATGTCATAGTTACTTTTTTTGTGATAAATACCATGACCAAAAGCAGAAGAAAAAAGGTTTATTTGCACTTAAGTTTCCAGAGGGATAGAGTCCATCACGGAGTGGTGGGCATAGCCACACTCAGGGAAAGCATGGTGGAGAGCAGGACACTGATCATATTTTCATCCCAACACAGAAAGCAAAAGAGAGAAAACAAGAATGGGTGAAGCTGTAAATCCCCAAAGCCCACCCGGTGAGGTACTTCCTCCAGCGAGCCTTCATCTCCTAAATGTTCCTTGAGCTCCACAAATAGCGCCACCAATAGCGGACCCAGTGTTCCAATACATGAGCTTATGGGGACATTTCTCATTCCGATCAATCAGAATGGCTGTAGAAAGACTGTGGGTTCACACAGCAGTACTTCTAGTAGGAAAATAAAACTGGAAAAGAAGACAAAAAACATGATGTGCTTGAAGCTACTTAAAGGATATTTTCATATGTTAAGTAATAAGGACATAAATTTGGGATTAATACAGATCACTAAGCAAAGTAACAGTTGAGAAATTAAAATTTTGTGAGCAAATGTGGCTGTGTTATTTGTAAATATATTTATGTATGTGGCTTTTTGTGTTGCTCAGTATGCAATGAAACTAAATTATTATTCTCTGTGTGCTGGTATGAGTGACCATGTACATATGGTGACCAGAAGTCAACCTCTGGTGTTGTTTCTCAGGAGCCAATCGTCTTGTTTTAACACAGGGTCTATGGATTCCTGATTAAGCTGGTTTGACTGGCCAAATTAAAAGCCTGTGCCATCTTACCCAGTTTGGCATGTGGGCACTGGGAATTACACTCAGGACGTCATGTGTGTGAGGTAAGCAATATACACAGTGAGTCATCTTCCCAGCCCTACATTCATTTTTTTTTTTTTTTTGTCTTTTTGAGACAGGGTCTCCCTGTAGCTCTGGCTGTCCTGGAACTCACTCTGTAGACCAGGCTGGCCTCGAACTCACAGAGATCCGCCTTCCTCTGCCTCCCACGTGCTAGGATTAAAGGCGTGCGCCACCTCGCCCGACCTATTTTTTCTTAAATGTACTTTTATTCAACCTTTCCTCCATTTTTCCCAAGATCTGTTGGCCTTCATTCAATTGGTCATTGGTCTCCCCTCCACCTAGGGTAAGTGGGACAGAGCAAAACATCACTCCAGGAGCATGTCAGAGGGTGAAACTCAAAACTATTTTCCAGTACAGGGTATATAGGAGGCTTCTACCCATCAGCATGGAGAATATGAGAGCACATACAGTCATATAAAAGGTCAACTTAATCATGCAGCTATATAGTCCTTAGCCTGCACGTGCTTTTATAGATGTTTACATGCTGTTTACCATCTCAGCTCAGGGGGCAACTAATCACTGTGAGGGGGTGCATGCAGCTGTTTCCAGGAAGGGTGCCATGTTGATGGTGCAGCAAGAAATCCAGCAACTGTGGCTTACTAATCAGGCCCAGAAGTGGCCTACAAATCTTGGGTGTACTTGTATCCCCTGTGTTATGATATGTCAAAAAAACTGTCTCTCTCTCTCCCAGCATCTATCAGTTGTTAATAGATCTTCAGCTAGTATGGGACTTTGTGCCTACCACTCTCCTGCATGCTGGAGTATTGTCTGGTTTGAGTTTAGCAAGTCCCGTGTGTGGTGTCATAGTCACTATGGATTCATATGTGCAACTTTCCTGTTGTGTCAAAAAAGTTTCTTTATAGTTATCCACCACCTCAGACTTTTAGGAACTTTTTGCCCCCTCTTCCACAATTATCCCTGTGCCTAGGGAGGAAAAGCTGTGATAGGTGTCCTAATTAGGGCTGAGCACCCATCAATCTCTTATTGTCTGCACATTGACAAGTTGTGGGTCTCTGTGTTAATTATATACACTGCAAAAAGAAGCTTCTCTCAGGTGCACAAATCTATGGGTGTAACAATAAGCAATTAAGAGTTGGCTTAGTAATGTGTCTTTTTTAGTGCTAGTAGGTTCTTTCCTAGGGTTTGTGATTTATCTAACCATATATTCTTGGTTCAAATAATGGTATCAGGTATGGTTTTCACCATGTGTAGCAGGTCTTAAATTCAATCATACAGTGGTTGGTTGTTTGCATAACATCTGTGCCGCTATTGCACCAGTGGGTATATATTGCAGGCTGGTCATTATTGGCTCTCACAGGGTTCACAACAGAGTAAGATGGATGAGTACTTTCCTCCTCCAATAATCTGCATAGAACCTTTCACCACTATTAAAGCTAGCCAGTAGGCATAAATCTTACTGGCTTGGTGTCTCCATGTTTTATGACTCAAAACTATAGTTTCTTCAGTAATAGGAACTTAATATCAAGTTTTAGAGGGTGATAAAGAGGAAAGGTAGTAGCCAGTATTCTCCCCTCATTAGAGCATAACTACATTTAAACTCTTTATGTGTATGTATACATATGCATATATGTGTATATATGTATCTTTGTATGTGTATATATTCATATACATGTATATTCTATGGTAGTAGGTTTCCATATGTATTAGTCAATTTTCTATTGTTGTGATAAAACCACCATGACCAAGGGAACTTATAAGAGGAAGAGTTTATTTGAGCTTATGATTGATGGTTCCAGGGAATTAGAGTCCATTGTGGCAGGAGGCATGGTGGCTGGGGCTGGAGCAGAAAGCCAAAGTTCACATCTCGCAATGAGCACAGGAAGTCAAGAGCATGAGACTGGAGACTGGCAAGGCTTGTTGAACTCACTAAGCCCGCCCCCAATGACTACTTCCTCCAGCATGGCCACACCTTCTAAGATCTCCCAGAACAGCACTACCAACTAGAGACAAAATGTCTGAATACTTGAAGCCTATGGGGGACACTCTCATTCAAACCACACACCATATGACTTTTTCCAAAAGATTTTAGAGTTAATTATCCCTTTCCATATTCTCATCTTTACCCTCCCCTCACCTCCCCTCCTCTCCCCCATTCCATTTAAGCCTTCTTGTTTCATTATTCCACTTTCCCCCTTTCTATCACCCATTATATCTCCCCTCCCTTGAAACCCCTGAGAACAAAAGAAATATTTCAAGAAAATGTATACAGATAGTAATTCTAAATATAGAAACAATATAAAAGAGTAGTTAAAACTGTTTAAAGGGATTCCTTTAGAGAATTACAAATGAATAGGATAGATGTTCTGGTAAGCAGCCATAACTCAGTATGTAATATGAAAAATAAATAAATAAATAAATAAATAAATAAATAAATAAATAAAGGGATGAACTGTTCAAAAAAAAAAGAAGGTAACAATAAAAAAATTTAAAAATATTTCTTTCTATCTGAAAGAAACTTTCATGTTATAATGTGAATCTCTTAATGGGCCCTAGAATTAATTTGCCACTTATTTTCAGATATGGTAATTAATGTATATGGGTGGAAGATATATATTCATATTTTACAGTAACATAAAATTAAAGGGAAAAATAGGAATTCCTAAACATATTTTGGAGTTAATACAGTTTATTCCCAGAGGACATAATTCTGGTATATATGTGATGATTATATAGGCATATTTTGGAACAATACAAATGGGAAGGAACAACAATAACATAAGGACTGGATTGAAGAATGGATTGATATAGTTAAATTCTGCCCAAAACAATAAATCTCTGCAGAGAAAAACTTTAAAAAAACTGAGAGAAAGATGAAGGACATGTATGGCAGAATGCATGAACTGGGGTAGGGCGGGGTGGGGGGGAAGGGAAAGGGGAATATGTCTAAATTGAACTGAAAAATGATGTCCGAAATACACAAAACATCAATAAAAGTATTACATTAAAAATAAAAAAAAAAATTAAAAGAAAGACATCTGTTGGTTGTGGTGGCGCACGCCTTTAATCTTAGCATTCAGGAGGCAGAGGCAGGTAGATCTTTGTGAGTTCAAGGCCAGCCTGGTCTACAGAGTGAGTTCCAGGACAGCTGGGGATACAGGGAGACCCTGTCTCGAAAAGACCAAAACAAAAAAAGAAAAAGACATCTAAAAAGGAGGGAGGCTTTAGGGGGAAAATAGAGTCCAGCAGGAGAGGGAAGAGAATAAGAGAGGTAGCAGAAGATGAAAATAACCACAATGAATCATTTACATGTATTAAAATTTCAAAGAATAGAAAAGAATGAATAGCATAGAACAGAAATTCATTATCTGTTAGTATAATCATGAAACTACAGTTTAAATTAAGATTTAAAAATATATTTTACTGTGAAAAATAAACAGTAGAAAAGGAATTAACATACAGTAGCCAATAGGGCATTTCCCGAGAAAAAAAACTAACCCCATGGCAAGGATAGTTCTTGGTAGAAACTTGAATTGCAGTGGAATGCCCTTGGAATCATCTATTTGTTCACTTTAGACTAGAGAATTGGGGAGGGAGAACACATCACCAACCATAAATGCCCATACAGTAAAAAGTTCTGATTGAGGCCAAAGGGTTAACAGCATCGCGCTCTTTTCGGTAAGATTCTGCACAGTTCTCACACCAGTTTCAATGCCATATTTTCACAGATGCAATTAAAGTTATAAACATCTTCAACCTGCCTAGTATATTTGGGGATTGTAACACATCTTAAAAATGATTGAAAACATTTTATGGGTAGGTGCCATTTTCTGACACATGGAAGATTCAATCCAAGTCAGATCAATGTTGTAACATTACTTGTGGCTGTGGGAGCTGAGACAGGTCAGAGCTGAAATAGCACCATAAAAGATAAATTGTCTAAAATCACATGGAGTTGTAAAGCAAAAGCACAAATAAGCAATGTCCCACCATATGGCAATCATCTTATTCTGAATTAAAAAACAAAAACAAAAACAAAAAAAAAAAACTACCTTTCCAAACCTAGAATGTGCATGGTCAAGAAACATGAACTACTCAAGGAACCAGCTCATTCAGTAAAATCATCTCTGATCTTTGCACTGTGTAAGATCCTTTTTGAATCATGGAAGGAATATAAAGCCAGGTTCTTGAGTTCAAAAAGCATAACATTAACATATATGAAATATAAGGAAAGACTTATAATGATTGGATACCTGCTTTGATTAATCTTAATGTCAACTTGATTGGATCTGGAATTAACTAAGAGACATTTCTGTGGGTAGGTCTATAGAGAAATTTTTCTTTGAAGAATTAATTGATGGGGAAAATCCTTCCCAAGAAGAAGAATGGCATTTTCCAGGAGCAGCAGCACAGATTAAAGGAGCCTCAAGAGAAAAGCTACTAAGTTTTGCTCCTTTGACCCTGTTGGTGAATGCATCTACGCTGTTACTGCTGCTGCTGCTGCTTCCACCCTTCTCTGACATTGGAATAAATTTTCTTCACTTTCCAATGTGTACTAAAGACCTGTGATTTTCCAGGAATCTTCTAAGAGGCCAGAAACATATTGGGAGTATAATTTTACTTAAAAAAATATTATTATTAGCATGTGTGTGTGTGTGTGATCGTTGTAAGTGTGGGTTTGCATGTGCCATGGTGTGTATACATGAGAGCACAACTTTCCAGAATTTTTTTTCTTTCCATGATGGATTCTGAGAATCTGACCAAGATGGTCAGGCTTGTGCAGCAACACATTTACCTGCTGAGTCATCTGTTAGCCAACACCAGATTGAGACTGTTGAGGCTCAACCCTCATGGACCAGTGGTTCCTGGGCTTTCAGCCCCTCCAATGGGCAGGCAGGTGTTTTGGAGTACTCTGTTTCATGTAAACCAAGCTAGGAAATACTCTATAAAGTATGAATCTATTCTATCAGTTCATTCTTCTAAAGAACCCTGAGTAAAGCAGTATCTAAAGTTATAATCATATGTGATGTGGAGAACAGAGCAGAAGTACTGGGAACAATAGGATTCATAGAGAGAGCAACTTCAGGAAAACAATGGAAAAATGGTAGGCACTAGGCCAGGTGACTGAAGAGTTCTGAACCTTTTGTCAGTGATGAAAATACACATTATGAAATTGTTGAAGAATTTATTAATAAAATATTTCAAAGAAAACTGAGATGGAAATAATCACGGTGTATTTGGGGAAAGAGGCAAGACAGAGAGGTGGGCAGCATTGAGTTCTCCCCTCTTTCTTCTGTATCAGTTACTCCAGACTCTGTTCCTGTCGGGTCAGCTTTTTCTGAGGGAGGCTATGGCTACATCAGTTTCCTCACATCCTCCAGCTGTCACATGGTACGACTGTTTGCCAATATTGTCTTCTCCATTTGTTTAATTGCAACAGAAATTTTTAACAGGAACATCATCTTTTAGTGTAAGCATTGCTTACTATGAAGAGTTGTGGTCAGGAAGAGAGAGTGGAGGACACATGTAGCAATGATGGGTCATGGACAGTAAACAGAGAGAAACAAAGCAGGTCACTAGAGTGTGTCCCTTCGCAAGGCCACACTTCCCTAGGATGGGTAGCCAGAAAAAATCTTGGAGACTCAAAGCAGTAAACTGGAGGTTGGAGGTAGCTCTAACCTCAGATTAATCAGACATGCTGGATAAGTGGTGGGAGAGGCCTTTTCACACTATTTCCGTCCCTTACTTTGGTCCTGTTTGCTTTTTTAAAGTTGACTTAGCTAAAAATGTGTTACAACTAAAATAATTTTTAAAACCACCAAGAATAATTTTAATTAAATCAGTTTGTGCATGTCTGTGTGTCTGTGTCTCTGTGTGTATGTCTCTCTCTCTTTCTCTCTCTGTATGTGTGTGTGTGTGTGTGTGTGTGTGTCTGTTGTCTGTGTGTCAGTGTGCATGTTTCTCTTCCCAGAGCTGGGGTTACAGATGTACACTGTCATTCCAGCTTCCACGTGGGTGCTGGGGTGAGATCCAGATGCCTAGCAACCATTTTAGCCACTGAACCATCTCCCCAGTTTAGAAATTAAATTTTATTAATCTGATGCTAGTCTCTAAATAAAATAAATTCATATTTCTGTCCTGTTCCATCAGTTTTTTTTATTTTCAAGGATTAGTCAAGAGCATAATTAGTCAAGTGGTAAAATTCAGTGGGTTCATGTATTTCTTAGGCTGATGGGAAATAACCGCAGTGAAGAAAGCACCTATGCTCTCCATTAGTCAACTGGATGTGTGGGCACTCGACTAGAATTTGGTGTTATTCTAACTTTCTTAAGCTACCCAGTGCCTGATTTCCTCCCTCATCTTTCCCCAGGCAAGGTGTCTTATTTAGGAATAGCCCTTCAAGGCCTATTTAGATTTTTTGACCTATTTATACTATAACCTCAGGCATTAAATGTAAATAAGATCTAGGTTAGAACACCTAATGAAAAGTGCAGGCTTTATGCAGTTTCTTCAGTGGTAAACCACTTCTTCTTGGGATTCTTGCTACTAGATGGTATTTATTGTTCCAATTGTTAACTATTTAGGTGCCAAACAGAGGATGAGGTAGCAGAGTAAGATGTTTTCTAAACAATTTGATAGTGTCTCGCGGGTGGTAAGCAAACTACGACGTACAAACTGAGCAAGAGAAACATTGCAAAGCCCACACTGGGCCAGGAGGACAGGACACAGACAAATGCCCAGAGTAAAGTCATCTGCATCTTACCTTCCTGGCAGCTCAGCAGGACAATGGGAGGCAAAACCAGTGTCAATGAAGGTTTAGAGCTAACCATGAATTCCAGAATATGCATGACAAACAATTAACATTAAAAATCACTAGCATTTACATATGGACATCAAATAAACAACTCAATAGCAGGAAAAGAGAGAGCCTGATACACTAACGATGAACTCTGAAATTTAAAAACATTCCATTTACAACAGAGTTAAACCAGGGAAATAAAACTAAACACTATGCAAACCTGATAGAAGAAATTTTAGACTTAACATTGTGAAAATGTTTAAAGGAATGCACAAATGTTGTGTTACTTTTCTGCGGGAGTTATAAAGAAACGGTTTTGTTTGTTTGTTTGTTTTGTTCTTTTTGTTAGCCTTTGAGCAGGGAGGGGAGAAGATGGGGCTGAGTTGAGTTTCCCTTCAGGTAAGAGATTTGCTTTTTTTCTCCTCTTTTTTTATTGAAATTTTGTGCATTTCATACTACATTTCTTTTTTTGTTATAATAATTTTATTGATGTTTTGCATATTTCATACATCATTTCTCAGTTTAATTTAGACACATTCCCCTTTCCATGCCCCCCACCCCATCCCTGTTCCTGCATTCTGCCACACATGTCTTGCATCTTTCTCTGTCTTTTTTTCACATTTTCCCCTTTAATTTTATATTACTTCAAAATATGCATACATATTCTCTACCCATATAACATTATTACAAAATCTGAACATAAGTGGGAGGTTAATTCTCAACCCCATTAAGGAATTCACCTTTTAACCATACTGCTGCTTTCATATAAAAAAAGAAATAAAACATATACTATACTTCTTAATAAAATTTAGACCCATTCTGCCTTCCTTGCCAGCTACCTTGCCAGAGCTCATGCATTCGGCCATTCATGTCTTTCATCTTTTTTTCAGTCTTTTTAAATTTTTTGATGCAGAAATTTACTGTTTTGGGCAGAAGTTTACTGTTTCAGTCAGTTCTTTGACCCAGTCTTTTTGGTTGTTTTTCCTTCCAGTTTGTATCACTTCAAAATATGCATATGTACATGCCACACATTTATCAAAATTATGACATCTGAAAATAAACTATAGGTTAATTCTGAAACATGTTTAGGGATTCACATTTTGACAGTAGATTTGTATGCACATAAAGAAAAAATATTACTTTGCATTTGTACATTACATAACAAGTTGATGAATAACATCACGTAGTATATTTACTAAAAAAGAAAGAAAAAAAAGAATTACTAAGTTTGCCTTAAAAATAGAGATTTAGCTGGGTGTGGCGGCTCAAACCTTTAATCCTAGCACTCGGGAGGCAGAGGCAGGTGTATCTTTGTAAGTTCAAGGCCAGCCTGGTATACAGAGCAAGTTTCAGGACAGTTGGGGCTACAGGGAGACCCTGTCTCCAAAAGTCCTAAAAAATAAAAAAATAAAAAAAAAAGAAGAGTTCTCCACGCTGCTTTTCATAGGGTTTGCATGAGTTTGCATTCCCACCAGCAGGGAATGATGTTCCCTCTCCCCACAACCTCTCCAGCATTTGGTATCCTTTGTTTTCTTGATCATAGCCAGTCTTATGGGAGTAAGATAAAATCTTAAAGTGGTTTTAATTTGCATTTCCTTAATTATTAGTGATGTTGAACACCTTTATTTTATTTTTTTAATTTTTATTTTATTTATTTCTGTATGTGTATGAATGTACTGTCTGAATGCAAGTCTGTGCACCCGTGTTGTGCAATGCCGCGGAGGTCAGAAGAGGGTGTCAGATTCCCCTGGAACTGGAGTTCTCCTGGAATTGGAGTTTCAGATGGTTCTTGGACGCCATGTGGGTGCTGGGGATCGAACCCTGGTCCCCTGTAAGAGCGGTCGGCGCTCTTAACCACTAGGCCATCTCTCCAACCCCAATGTTGAACACTTTTAAAGATGTTTCTCAGCCATCTTTACTTTTCATTTCTGAAGTCTCTGTTCAGCTTTTTACTCCATCTTTTGAGTGAGTCATTTGTTTCTTGATCCTTTGTTTTTTGAATAGTTTATATCCTCTGGATGTTAATGCTCTATCAGATGTATTACTGACTGGTGAAGGTTTTCTCCCACTCTGTGAGCTTTCTCTTCACTTCTTTGATTGTTTCTTTTGCTGTACAGAAGCTTTAGAGTTTAATAAATGTCCCATTTGTCAATTGTTGACCTTATTTCTGGTGCAGCTCGTGTCTGATTTAGAAAGTCTTTCCCTACACCTATGTCTTGTAGGTTACTGCCAAAGTTATATTCTATCATTCTCAGATTTTCAGATTGAGGTCTTTGATCCATTTGAAGTTGAGTTTCCTACAGGGTGAGAGGTAGGGGTTTAATTTTATTCTTCTACAAGTGGTGATCCAGTTTTGCCAACACCATTTGCTGAAGATGCTGTCTTTCTTCTATTGAGTCTTCTTGGCCCCTTTATCAAATATGAGGTGGCTGAAATTGCATGTGCTCAAGTTTGGATATTCAATTTTGTTCCATTGATCTGTGTATCTGCTTTTGTGCCAATACCAGGCTGTTTTTATGACTATAAATGTAATGTAGTTTGAAGTCTGGTATAGTCCCCCCTGCATTGCTCTTTTTGCTCAGGGTGTTTTGGTTATCTGGGGTCTTTTGTTTTTCCATATGAATTTTAGGATGTTTTTCCTAGGTTTGTGAAAAGTCCAGGCCCAACATGAATTCAAGGCACAATTCTATAAGGCATTTAAAGAGGACCTTCAGCCATCATTACTCAAATTATTCAAAAGGATAGAAACAGAGGGAAATCTCCCAAATTCCTTCTGTGAAGCCAACATAAGTCTAATACTAAAATTAGGCAAAGGTACAACCAAAATAGAAAACTATAGACCCATTTCATTAATGAACATAGATGCAAAAATTCTCAACAAAATACTTGCAAACCACATATAGGCAAACATCAAAACGATCATCAATCATGACCAATTTGGATTCATACCAGAGATGCAGGGATGGTTCAAAATATGTAAATCAATAAATGTAATAAAGCACATTAACAGACTGAAAGACAAAACCCACATGCTCATCTCAATTGATGCAGAAAAGACCTTTGACAAAATTCAACATGCCTTCATGTTTAAAGTCCTAGAGGGAATTGGGCTTGAGGGGACATTCCTCAATGTAATTAAAGTTATATACAACAAACCCATGGCCAACATTATTATAAATGGGGAAAAATTAGAAGCACTCCCCTTAATGTCAAGAACCTGGTAAGGCTGGCCCCTATTCCCACTCCTTTCAATATAGTGTTTGAAATGCTTGCTAAAGCAATAAGACAAGAAAAGGAAATTAAAGGAGTACTAATTGGAAAAGAGGAGGTCAAACAATCCCTTTCTCCAGATGACATGATATTTTACCTAAGGGACACCCAAAACTCCACCAGAAAATTCCTAGAAACAACAGTTTCAGTAAAGTGGTGGGATACAAAATTAACTTAGAAAAATCAGTAACCTTTCTTTATGCAAATAACAAGAAATTGGAGGAGGAATACAACACCTTCCCATTCACAATAGAATCAAAAAAATAAAATATCTAGGAACAAACCTGACCAAAGACACTAAAAAATCTCTAAAATGAAAATTTTAAATCCCTGTAGAAGGAGATTGAAGAAGACACCAGGAGATGGAAGGACCTCCCATGCTCATGAACTAGAAGACTTAATAAAGGTAAGAGAATTGCAGCACAGCAGCTACCTTTCTGGTGAGATTCCAAAGCTGGAAGCTTCAGGCCTACCAGAGAAAGCAAAACGTCCACTATTAAAGGAAGTGGGTATAATTAATATGTGACCTGCGATTTGTACCAGAATTAGGGAAAATAGTACAGGAACAGGGAAAAATGGATAAGTGACAGAAGTCACTCTGAGTGGGGAAGTGGGGCTGGATTAACATGTAATCTATGGAGTTGGGCTGTCAGGGGAACAGGTGTTTTTCCCAATTTGCTTGTAACCTTCTCTGCTTTGGGCTTGTATGCCCTAGTTTCTCAAATACCACATATGGCACCAACAGATCAAAGAAACAATTCTGTAAGTCCATCTTGGTAAGCCCAATAATTTATTAAGATTACTTACAGAAGCAATGGGTGAGGGATTGCTTACAGAAGTATGTATTACTCAAAAGCAATGGGCATCGCCAAGAAGCATGGATCAAGAATGGGTGATGACTCAAAAATCTGTTCTACTGAAGATTCCCCACCCCCAGTTCCTCCCTCCCAAAACCACGTACATCTTGGGAGAGGCCGGGAAATTGGTGGTTGTAATCATCCTTCTTCAAGGAAATATTACCAGCATCATTTCCATAAAAATATGTGGCACGATAAAAGCCTCAAATAGCCAAAACAGACTTGAACACAAAGAAAAACGCTATCTGATTTTAAAATACAGTACAAGAGTATACTCATCTAACCAGTAAGTTATTGCCATAAAGAAAGATGTATAGACTAATGTATCAAAAAAGGAAGTGGCTCAATAATAAATCCATACATTTTGTCTTTGATTTTTAACCATGAAGCCAAAACACAAAATGGAAAAGAGCAAATAATAAATGGTGTTGGGGCAATGATATCTATATTCAGAGCAATGGAATTAGACCTTAACTACACTTAAAAAATAAAACTAAAACAAAAGAAAAGAATAAAAAAGCCAGGCCTGGTGGGGCATACCTGTAATCCCTGCACTCAGTTGGAAGAGGCAGGTGGATCTCTGTGAGTTCAAGGCCAGCCTGGTCTACATAGTGATTTCCAGGCCAGCTGGGACTAAAGGGAGACCCTGTCTCAAAAAGACCAATAAATAAATAAATAAATAAATAAATAAATAAATAAATAAATAAATAAAATTTAAATGGATTAAAAAGTTAAATAGGGTTTGGTACAGTAACACTGCCCTTAGTTTAATAGTTTGACATTAAAGGTCATTGAAAATGGATCCTTCCCTCATAATCAGCAGCTTATAAACTCAGAAACTAAAGCTACAGGACACTCATTACTGATACAAATGATGGGATCTAAGTTCTTACTCTGGCACCGGGTTGAGACATGACATTCTTTTTTTTTTCTATTTCTTCTTTATTTTTTCATTTTTTTAACAATAAGTAATAATTTATGAGTACAAGCATCCTTCATGTAAAACCAATTTGCAAGCAGTTGTGCCCAATACAGCCCAAGGGTCCCACCATCCAGCTGAGGGGCTTGTATGTTCAATCAAGTTGGTCAAATAAGTGTCCAGTCTATATTGCTGTAGTTTCATTCAAACCCAATTGCAGCCCTTACATTCTACCATGCCTCCTCTTCTGCAGATTGTTCCCTAGGCTTAGAAAAGGGGCACGGGTGGATGAGAAGCAAAACAGTCTACTTTCTCTGAAGCTGTCATTTTGGACTCTGGTAAATTCTGGCTGTTTCCTTTCATGGGCTGACAGTTTTGTCCAGGAATAACCTTTCAATCCTACTAATGAAGCACAAGCAATTAGATATATAGGTATTTAAACAGTACTAATTGTTATGGTAGGTTACTTTGGTA
Organism: Rhizomys pruinosus; assembly: GCA_009823505.1. Classification (NCBI taxonomy): domain Eukaryota; kingdom Metazoa; phylum Chordata; class Mammalia; order Rodentia; family Spalacidae; genus Rhizomys; species Rhizomys pruinosus. Next base: position 3,099,935 of record VZQC01003508.1, read on the forward strand.
TAAACACAGATGTTTGGATGGTATGTTAATCCATGAATTACATTTTTTTCTGTAAAATATGACAGAGTCTTACTGTGGCTTATAATATCTCCTAACCACTAGAGGATGTAAGATTGTGGCATCAGCCGTGGGTTATTCCTCCAAGGAGAGAGCTAATAGCCAATTAGATTTGGGATATGATAATCTTAACTGCTGAGAAGCTAATAAGATTACTATCTACCAGAGACTTTCTAGTAAAAAACAAGGGCATACCACTATCCTCTTGTGTATAAGAATTAATAAAAAAAAGAATTAATCCAAATGGGCTTATCAATCAACTGAAAATAACTCTCTGGAAAAGTGTTCTGTTCTAGAGGCTTTTGAAATAATATAAATGGGGCCTCAGCCCTTGTCCACTCTGACCCCTTGAGAGAGCTCCCCTATACTCTAATAAACTACCTGTCTTCTATGCCATGTGTTGTGTGTCTCTTCTGAATATTTTTTCCTGGAGATCATAAGGAGGGAGCCACAAGGAATCCAAAGTGAGACCCCAGAAACACTGCTCGAATGAAGCATAAGGCTCTGAGGCTTCGGATATGATCCCATGGCACAAGCAGGAAAACAAGTAAAATATGAAGATAAACAATTGCATCAATCTAAAATTTTCTATAAAGGAAATGAGAATAAAAAGGGACTCCACAAAGAAAGGCAATATAAAAATATTTGCAATCCATATGTCAGGTAAAGGGTTTAACATTCAACCATATAAAGAGCTCAAACTGAAGAGCAAGAAAATGCACAACTCAGTTAAAAATGGCCAAAGGATCTAAATCTATATTTCTTAAAGAAGACATATAAATAACCAATAGATAAAAGGAAAAAGCTCAACACTGGCAAGAAGGAAATGCAAATTAAAATCACAATGAAATAAAACCTTACACGTGTTACAATGACTGTGATCGTACAGACAAAGGTAAGTATTGGCAGGGATGGGGAGAAAAGGCTTTTGCTGAGAAAGAACCACCATGACCAAGGGAACTTATAAAAAGGAAGAGTTTATTTGAGCTTATGGCTGATGGTTCCAGGGGAATTAAGAGTCCATACTCGGGGGGGAGGCATGGTAGCAGGAGGTGCCCAAGCAGAAAGACGTCCCAAGTCAGTGCCACCAACTGGGGTCAAAGTGTCCAAATACTTGGAGCCTATGGAGGACCTTCTCATTCAAACCACCACAGATAGCATCTGCATACTACTATTAGAGATGGAAATTAACCATCATTAGCAAGAACAGTATGAAGTTTTCGAAAAATAATTAAAATAGAGCTACCATATGATCCAGCCATCCCACAACACTTAAAAAGAAATAAAATCAGCATGTCAGGAGACATCCACCTTCTTGTGCTTGGTGCAGGTCTACTCACAACAGCTAAGAAATGGAAAGGCCCTGCTGTCGAAGACCTCACGTTAACATGGGAAAGATGTACTGAGACCACACATGCAAGTGTACAGAAGGTCTCTGGAACACCAGAGAGTGTTACCAAAGGTCACTATACAAATATAGCAAATATGGGTCTCCTTGAGTCAAGCAAGACTCCTCTGTCAGCACCAGCTACACCTCACCTGCCTGGAAATACTGTGCATCAGAGGCAGCCATATGCCTCTATATCCCAAATGTAATTGGCTATTGGCTCTCTCCTTGGAGGAATAACCCACGGCTGATGCCACAAGCTTGCACCCTCTAATGGTCAGGAGATGTTATAAGCCACAGTAAGACCCTGTCATATTCAACAGAAAAAAATGTAATTCATGGATTAACATACCATCCAAACAACTGTGTCTATACCAAAGTAACCTATGATAACAATACTGTTTAAATACCTATATATCTAATTGCCTGTGCTTCATTAGTAGGATCAAAAGGTTATTCCTGGACAAACTGTCAGCCCATGAAAGAAAACAGCCAGAATTGACAAGAGTCCAAGACAACAGCTCCAGAGAAAGTAGACTGTTTTGCTTCTCATCCACCTGTGCCCTTTGTCTAAGCCTAGGGAAAAATCTGCGGAAGAGGGGGTGTGGTAGAATGTAAGGGCTGTCTGTGATTGGGGTGAATGGTGAACCTACAGCAATATAGCCTGGACACTCATTTGGTCAACTTGATTGAACATACAAGCGCCCCCTGCTGGATGGTGGGACCAAGGGGCTGTGTGGGTTTGGACACAACTGCTTGCCAATTGGTTTTACATGAAGGATGGTTATACTCATAAATTATCACTTATTGCTAAAAAATGGAAAAAAAATCTGAGAAAAAGATGCAGGACAGTTATGGCAGAATGCATGATCTGGGATGGGGTGGGGTGGGATGGGGGGAAGGGAAGGGGAAATATGCCTGAACTGAATTGGACAATGATGTATGAAATACACAAAGCATCAATAAAGAAAAAAGAAATGGAAATAATAAGTATCCATCAATTGGTGGACTAAGAAAGGAATTGTGGCCTGTATAGGCAGTAGAATGCTATTCAGACACTAACACAAATGTAATTTGTAAGAACCTGAATGGAACCAGCGAGATTCATGTTAAATTAAGTAAACTAGATTTGGAAACACAAATACCACATACTTGCTCATCTGTGGAACTTGAAACACTGATTTCACAGAAGTTGAAATTAGAATAGTCCCTTACCAAAACGTGGAGGAAGGTGGAAGGTCAGCATTTGGGAAGGCATTGGTCAAAGGACTCAGAGGGGTGTAAAAGTGAAAGAAAAGAAGAAATGAAATTGGAAAGAGAGAGCTGGAAGGGTGTCTGGGAGGAGGTAGAAGGGGAAGTAAGTGGTGAATACATTGTATTCATGAAAGAAATTACCAAAGAATGAATTAAAAAAACTTTAAAAAAATGATACAAAATTCAGTTAGGACAGAGGTTTATATTCAATGACTTTTGGTACGATGCAGTGACTATAGTTTATAAAATACATTTTTTTACTTGAAAATTGCTGAGAGTAGGCCTGCAGTACTTTTTCCACAAAGTATGCAAAGTAAGAACACAATAATTAGCTTAACATTTATTACACGTATTTAAAAGCATCAGGTTGTATCATAATGTGTGTGTTTTTTTTCATTGAAAGAAATAATTTAATAAATATTTTTTAATTGAAGAGGAAGTATTAGTGAGATAGGTCAGCTGGTAAAAAGCTTGTCTCAGAAGCATGAGGACCTAAGTTCAATCCTCAGAAACATGACAGTGTTAGGCATGGTGCTATGGAGTTATGTTATGGGGTAGCCAATTCCTTTACTAGTGGGTCTGAGGCCTGCTCCTAGGTGGGAATCCCTGCCTGGCCCTGTAAACCTGTCGGAAAACCCATGCCAGGGAGAATACAGGCCTTAGAGGAGAACTGAATACTTCTGTTTAGCTAAACTGACATAGCATCTAGCTGCCTTGTAAATATTTATGTTTAGAGGCAGGCAGATCTCTGTGAGTTCAAGGCCAGCCTGGTCTACATAGTGAGTTCCAGGCCAGCTGGGGCTGCAGGGAGACCTTGTCTCAAAAAGACCAAAGAAAATTACATTTATACTCATAGACAAATGCTACTCTCAGCCTTAATCAGAGAAGCCTCTCCTTCCAGTGGTCAGTGGTGAGTGCAGTGGTGAGTGCAGAAATTCACTGCTGTACAAGGTGCTAAGAATAAGTGAGGGATGAGACCTCCAGCCTAACCAAGGCATTTATAACTAGTCCAGCTAAGGCTTGGGGAACACTGCGGAAGAGGGGGCAGAAAGAATGTAGGAGCCAGAAGATAGGGAGAAGGCTGGGAAGTGACATTTCCTGAGCAGGACACAGCCACTGCAATCAGGAGCTCACAGCAGAGGCAGCTACCAGAATTATCCAATCATCAATCAAGCATGGCTAGAGGTGGGGCTCAGGGAGCTTACCCCTCACTGCTGAGCCACTGGCTGACGTTGGATTCTCAGAGAGAGAGAGAGATAGAGAGAGAGAGAGAGAGAGAGAGAGAGAGAGAGAGAGAGAGAGAGAGAGAGAGAGTCAACGCCTTTGGATGTATGCCCGCCAGCAACCCCAACAAGCTTCATTAGATTGTTCCAGGCCAGTTTTCAAATAGATGGGCCTGGCTAAAGTAAGCAGGTCAGAAAACCAAACCAAAAGTCATGAATCTGGGAAAGACACTGGTAGAGATGTGTGCATGTGTGTGTGTGTGTGTGTGTATGTGTGTGTGTGTGTGTGTGAGAGAGAGAGAGAGACAGAGACAGACAGAGAGATAGAGACAGAGAGACAGAGAAAGAACAGGGTAAGGGGGAGAGTAATCAGAATACATTATATACATGTATGAAATTGTCAAATACCAAAACTAGTCAATCAAAAATACTTAATTGGACTCAGGAGTGACCCTGGGACTTGTGGCTACCCAGTCTAGCCTAATCAGTGCTCTCCAGGCCAATAAAAGACCCCCTCTCAAAGGAGAAAGACAGTGGTCTCGAAAATGACACTCAAGGTTTGTCTTCTGGACTCCATTTAAATACACCTATGTGAACATGAACCTCCCCATATATACACCTGTACATACATGTACCTGCCCACAGGTATACACATATGTACATACACAATATAAAACCTGAAGAAGAATCATCAAAGCCTCACCCATCACTGTCATCTCTGGAGAGGCACATGGAAAATTTAGGCATTAAAAGGAGTTCTGACTTCATGGTTTCTACTCTTATGATTACATAGGATCAGCATGAATTATATCTCATATGCCTTTTCCTATTTGAAACACATATCATAAGAGTGTGACAGGTCAGTATATGTATATATTATAAGCTTAATAACTTATAAGATAATAATTCTATTCTAAATTCTTTGTTTAATGGCTATCAAATCATGTTGTTATATTCTTATACTTCTAAGCATCCTTGAATGCTTCAGTTTATTCTAAACACACACACACATACGCGCGCGTACACACACACACACACACACACACACACACAAAACCTGGCAAATGGAATCTTAAACTTACTAGTGAAATGTTATGTAGTTCAAATTACTCAATTTGTAATTGATGCAAAGTCTAGCATAAAATAGTTACAGACCTTGCAAATGCAAGATATTGTTTCTATCCATTAACACAAACTAAAACCACCTAGCATACAGGGTCCACATAATGATGCTGCACAGTAGGTAGTGTAGATGGTTCAATTTTCAGGTTACATTAATTGGGCTACGGAACCCAATTATAGCTTCTTAGAAATGACACCACACAAAGCACTCTAGGGTCCAACATGCTCAACTCGGTAATGTTTTAAACTTAGAAAGACACTCACAGCTTCCTTATATCATTAGTGTTCTTTAAGAAGCTAAAATTTTTCAGTAAATAAGAAATTTACAATACCAAAAAGTTAAATGCCTAAGAGATTAAAAACAGACAGGAAGGAAGTACTTATAGCACATGAAGATGGCGAGAGTGGCCCAGAGACTGCTTCAAACAGAATCATTCACAGAAACCATTGTCTTTTCAGTTTCTTTACATTCCTCTGCTTAGGAAAATACTATTCTTCTGTCGTAGATGTCTGGCGTTCCTGCCATCTGATTTCATGACAAGTGGGGCACCACCCAACGATCACAACCAATATTGATATTAAATGAGGTAGGGGAAAATTAGATGAATTTTTGGCTCTCTTAAACTTGTGTTATATTTGAGGAGAATTCACCCTAACAGGGTGTCTCTTGGGAAACTGAAACGGACAATTGCCTCTAGCAGGTCAACACAAGCTCCAAGTGCCTTTTCTACATTTTAAGAAGAAATACATTTAAAATGGAGACCAAAGCCTGCCTAGAGGAGCTCAAAATAATACGCAGCCGGATCAACATCTGTGTGAGTGGCAGGTGGGCTCCAACTTGTTCTTGCAGAAGAAGAGGCATTATTAACAACAGTAATATGCGATAGCTGTTGAATGCTCCTGCACAGACCTGGGCTGTCCAAGGGCTGCTGCTTCCTTCTCTTGGTGTTCACTGTAAGGGAAGCCCTGGAGATCTCCACTCTTCTCCAAGAGGTTTTGGAGAGTGTCTGTCTGTCTTGCACTTATTCTTGGAAGCAATCCTATCATAAAAATAACACAATGAATGATAAACATTTATTGGATGATAAGTATGTGCTGGGAGTTAATTAATTATATAATTTAGTTTTCACAAGAGTTCTATCAGTTTGGAATGATTATCATTTTTGCTTTCATTTCAGAAATGAGAAACCTGGAGATCAGAGTTTCTCTAGTATTCAACATCACTGGACTGACAGAGCCGGGATAACAAACTTATTCACTGATCTCCCAAGAATGGAAAGACCTGGCCTTGAGCCCATTTGCTTCAGTTAACAGTCATGACTTCAAACCAGTATTCATGGGCTGCATTTGAACCTCTCCAACACAGCCTTCACAAAGGAATGCTGAGCACAGCCGTACAGGTTGTCTACTGCATTACATTGGACACTGTCTGATGTTCCAAAGCCATGCAATACCCTGGGTAGATGCAGTCTACTAGGAAATATGTCTCTGGAGATGTTGCACAGGTATAGTTCTCATGTCGTTTAAACACCTCAGCTATCTAGTGAGCCCATTTTAGTTTGCACTCTTTACGTTATAGATTCTGACACATACAATTAAGGAACAAGGCAGATGCCTTTGATAACAACTAAATAAGAAGCCCTATCAGCTATTGGGGTTAACCATGTGATGCCATTTCTTGGTTGTAAGTTATGAGAAGGGCTGTGACCTTGAAGTCCTCATGGACTCACACTGTCTTATCCTTCCACCATTTGACACTGCTCCGCTGACTTACAAAGGCAATGGCAGGCTAACCTCAGCAAAGCCATTAGGTGGCAATGGAAACTTTGGCAGGCCACACTGCTGGCTCTGCTCTGTTCCTCTCCACCTGCAGAGTCTCTATGGCGTCTGGCCACCATTTTCCAATACCTAGATGACTTGGGTTAGATTCCAACCAGTCTACATTAAGTAAAGCATCCTGTATCCTGGCTAGGAGTTGGAATAAGCATGGGTGCCTGAGCCAGGTCTGGACACTGAGAGTCCCCCCCAGCCTCCTCATTCCTAGGGAAATACAAAAGGGGAGCAGTTCCTCTCTTTGCTTCCATGTCTGTGAATTTCTGGATCTATAGCATAGCTGGTGTGATGGTTGGCTTTAAATGTCAACTTGCCACAAATTAGAATCTCCTGAACAGCAAGCCTCAATTAAGGAATTATCTTGATTACCTTAATTAATGTGGGAAGTCCCAGCCCAAATTTGGGCAGCACCTTCTGGTAGCCCAGATAAAAATGTGTATGCGTGTGTGTGTGTGTGTGTGTGTGTGTGTGTGTGTGTGTGTGTGTGTTTTAAACTTTAGATTAGAAATTTTGCTTGATTAAAAAATCAGTTCTTACACAAGAACTTCCCTATAATGTCTACTACTACCTTCAGACTCCCAACAGGTTTGTTAGTGGAATAGTCAAGTCTTATAGATGAGCAGAGTGAGGAGCACATAGCATTGTGTTCTTATACTTGTTTTTTCTGTCTCCTTGGAGTTCAAAGTTGCTTCACAGTTTTCCTTTATCTAAGACATATGTCATTAATGTTTCTCTAGTATAGTTCACCTCAGTCTAGTCAAACTCACAGCCAATCTGTTCCATTTCCTGTTCTCAGTATTTTAATGCTGACAAAGAAAATTGTAGTTTCTATGGTTGACTATGAAGGAAAGCAATATGTTCCTTCTCTCCCCTGTAATCATTTTCCTTGGTACGTATTGACATTTAAAATTTTACTTTTATACTTTGTTTCCTTTTATCAGCCATTAAATTCTCATGATCATCATCTTTGAAAATATACATACAGCAGAACAGGCTCTGATCCCAGACTGCAGGAGGCCGATGAGGATGACTGTGAGTTTGAAGCCATTCTGGGCTACATATCAAGGCCCTATGGAAGGAAAGAAGGAAGGAAGGAAGGAAGGAAGGAAGGAAGGAAGGAAGGAAGGAAGGAAGGAAAGAAGGAAGGAAGGAAGGAAGAGATGGGGAGGACATAAGAAGAAAAATAAAAGAAAGATAAGAAAAAGAAAATAAATAAAATGAAATAAATGGAAGGAAGACAGGCAAGTGGTCTAGAAGGAAGGCAGATAAAAGGTGCCTAAGTTTGACAGAAGGCGCATGGGAGTTAGCACCCTGAGAGAGGACTGGGCATGACAATTCTCTTCCTCTAAGGCAGTGGGAGGGGATGATGCTGAAGAGCCAAGAAAGGGGCTCAGAGCTGTGGTCAGAGGCAGGCTCCCGTCTTCCAAGTCTGCTCTGCTCAGTAGCTGATATGCTCTCTGTGCATTGCCAAAGCACCAAGTAAAGCAGTGTTTCTCAGCTGTAAGAAAGTATCGTTTCAGGCCCCACATGTCCTGGAATGCACAATAACTGGACAACTGTGTCCTGCCTTTAAAGGCCATGGCTATTAGTTTAGCTTCCCTTTGAAGGCTTTTCTCACAGATGGAAGTCAATAATGATAGACACACACGCAAATCAGCTTCTACACACAGAAAATCACCTCGATAGGAGTTGAAATAGATAAAGAGGAGCCTAGTTTGAACCTGCTGAGGAAGAACTTGGGGAGCATCCTGCTCTCTTCTTTTATAGCAGTCTTATTTCCAGCAGTGAGTAAATAGAATAATAAAAAAATAGTAAATAGAATAAAAAATTAAATGAAACCAACATTAAAATCTTCTTGCTTTCCTGCCATCTATGTAGGCAACTTCAGAAATATACAAGTTTGAACTGTAGGTAATGTTTAGAACAGTACAGTTTCCTATGGTCTCATATGTGTTCTTGTGAGTGTGTGTTTGTGTGTGTGCATAGAAGGCAGAGGTCAACCTTCACTGACATTCCTGAGAAGATTTTTTAATTATAATTTTTCTTTATTCTTGAGGATTTCATACACGTGTACAATGAAGTAAGACCATATCCGACATTTTCTTCCTCTAAACTCACATATAACTTCATATCTTTTTTTCTTTTTTAATAACCCACTAAGTCCATCTAGTTCTGCCCATATGTACATGGATGTGAGCCTTGTTTTCAGTGCCACCATTTGTATTGGTCAGAGTTCTCTAGAGGAATAGAATTCATAGGATGAATATCTACATTAAAATGACTAATTAAGCGCACTTAGGTAGGTAAGTCTACTGATGTATTTTCTCTCCAAGCAGCCCACATAGTACCTTCCAGCCCTCTGAATGCTAGCAGTCAGGAAAGAAGTCCTTTCTTCATGTCCTGAAACCAAAGTGTGTGGTGTTTCCAACAGTAGGATCTTAATGTGTAGCTCTGGTGGATGACCAGGGGCACCCTGCTTTTTGACAGGGTCTCTCAGACTGGAACTCTCAAATTAGACCAGGCTGGCTGTCCAGCAAGCTCCAGGGATCTATATGACCCCACCTTCCCAGAGCTGGTATTACACATGCAGGACAGCATGGCCAGCTCTTTGGGACTCTAGGTTGCTTCTGGGGATTGCATTAAGGTACTAAAGCTTTGTGGCAAACCTGTTACCAGACTCAGCTAGCTATCTTCTATGCCATTGACTTATCTATTCCTTCCTCTCTTCCTTTCATTCATTCTCTCTATTTTTGACAAATATAGAATAAATGTGAGAATACAGCATCCCCATGATCAATATTGACATGATCTTTAAACGCAGCTAAGGCTCATAACATTTCCATTGTTTAGCTTGGATCTTAGCATATTATTTAGTGAGTGTCCAAATGAATCAGCTAAACTTAGGGCTAGTAGTTCCAGACTCACTTGATCTTTTTCATTTGCTTTTCTTCTAATCCCTGTGCTCATCTGCTTGAGGTTCCAGCTGGGCACAACTCAATCTAGGACAGGCAAGCGTGATCAGTTATGAAAACAAATGTACATGTTTTTGAACCATCACCAGCAAGAATAGGCACATGGCATGATTTATCTGGGACAAAGGAGCCAGTGAGTAAAACAGTCCTGCACTACCACTGGGATTCACGGACATGAGTGAGGAACTGACTGAACTCTGCAGCAACCAGGCAGCAGGGAGGGATGCAAAGGCTTTGATAGGAAGCATCACCAAGAGGAAGGACACACCCTGGCTCAGCAGTAGCAGTGAACATCCCCCAACTGAGCCTTTCAGTGCACTGGAGTTGCAACTGGGTACATTCCATGTCAGCACTTAGGGTGCCCTTTGGGAGGAGAGATCTAGATATTAAACTTTCACAACTGTGATATTCAGATGGTGGCAAATACTTGCTCTAAGAGGCACCTGCCACAGAAACAGCCTTCCCATGGGCAGTTAAAAATTGAGATGCCAGAGAAGAGGGAGGAAGCAGCTGATATATAAGCCAGAGGTTCCGGGAAAGAAGAGGTGATAACTTGTGAGTAAAGAAAGGAACAGAGATGCTGAGAGGTCTGTGAAGAATGTGTGATGGGGGCTGGAGGAACGCTGAGGGTCAGCGTCACCCACCATGAGCAGGTGCACATGCCATCAGCTCTGGTGCTGTCTACTGGTCTCAGAGTCACCCAACTTGAGCAGGTGCACATGCCATCAGCTCTGGTGCTGTCTAGTGGTCACAGCATCACCCACCGTGAGCAGGTGCACATGCCATCAACTCTCATGCTGTCTAGTGGTCTCAGCACCACACACCTTGGGCAGGTGCACATGCCATCAGCTCTGGTGCTGTCTAGTGGTCTCAGCGTCACCCAACGTGAGCAGGTGCACATGCCATCAGCTCTGGTGCTGTCTAGTGGTCTCAGCGTCACCCACCGTGAGCAAGTGCACATGCCATCAACTCTCATGCTATCTAGTGGTCTCAGCATCACCCACCATGAGCAGGTGCACATGCCATCAGCTCTGGAGCTGTCCAGTGGTCTCAGCATCACCAACCTTGAGCAGATGCACATGCCATCAGCTCTGGTGCTCTCTATTGGTCTCAGCATCACCCATCGTGAGTAGGTGCACATGCCATCAGCTCTGGTGCTGTCTACTGCTCTCAACGTCATCCACCTTGAGCAGGTACACATGCAGTCAGCTCTGGTGCTGTCTAGAGGTCTCAATGTCACTCACCATGAGCAGGTGCACATGCCATCAGCTCTGGTTCTATCTAGTGGTCTCAGAGTCACCCACAGTGAGCAGGTGCACATGCCCTCAATTCTGGTGCTGTCTAGTGGTCTCAGAGTCATCCACAGTGAGCAGGTGCACATGCCATCAGCTCTGGTGCTGTGTAGTGGTCTCAGCATCACCCACCGTGAGCAGGTGCACGTGCCATCAGCTCTGGTGCTATCTAGTGGTCTCAGAGTCACCCACCTTGAACATGTGCAAATGCCATCAGCTCTGGTGCTGTCTAGTGGTCTCAGAGTCACCCACAGTGAGCAGGTGCACATGCCATCAGCTCTGGTGCTGTCTAGTGGTCTCAGTGTCACCCACAGTGAGCAGGTGCACATGCCCTCAACTCTGGTGCTGTCTAGTGGTCTCAGCATCACCCACCTTGAGCAGGTGCACATGCCATAAGCTCTCATGCTGTGTAGTCATCTCAGCGTCACCCACATTGAGCAGATGTATATGCCATCCATTCTGGTGCTGTCTAGTGTTCTCAGTATCACCCACCTTGAGCGGGTGCACATGCCATCAGCTCTGGTGCTGTCCAGTGGTCTCTGAGTTACCCACCATGAGCAGGCACACATGCCCTCAACTCTAGGGCTCTCTAGTGGTCTCAGCGTCACCCACTGTGAGCAGGTGCACATGCCATCAGCTCTGGTGCTGTCTAGTGGTCTCAGAGTCACCCACAGTGAGCAGGTACACATGCCATCAGCTCTGGTGCTGTCTAGTGGTCACAGCGTCACCCACCATTAGCAGGCACACATGCCCACAACTCTGGTGCTCTCTAGTGGTCTCAGCATCACCCACCATGAGCAGGTGCACATGCCCTCAACTCTGGTGCTCTCTAGTGGTCTCAGCGTCACCCACCATGAGCAGGTGCACATGCCATCAGCTCTGGTGCTCTCTAGTGGTCTCAACATCACCCACAGTGAGCAGGTGCACATGCCATCATCTCCGGTGCTCTCTAGTGGTCTCAGCGTCACCCACCGTGAGCAGGTGCACATGCCATCATCTCCGGTGCTCTCTAGTGGTCTCAGCATCACCCGCTGTGAGCAGGTGCACATGCCATCATCTCCGGTGCTCTCTAGTGGTCTCAGTGTCACCCACCGTGAGCAGGTGCACATGCCATCAAATCTGGTGCTGTCCAGTGGTCTCAGCATCACCCACCATGAGCAGGTACACATGCCATCAGCTCTGGTGATGTCTATTGGTCTCCGTGTCACCCACCGTAAGCAGGTGCACACACCATCAGCTGTGGTGCTGTCTATTGGTCTCAGCGTCACCCACCTTGAGCAGGTGCACATGCCATCAGCTCTGGTGCTGTCTTGTGGTCTCAGCGTCACCTGCCATGAGCAGGTGCACATCCCATCAACTCTGGTGTTGTCCAGTGGTCTGTCAAGTAAAGCTGGCGTACAGTTTGGTGCCCCTAAATAAATATAAGACAACTTCCGTTTCTGCTGCTCTCTTGGGAACAACCCAGTGACTGGGTGCCATTCTGTGGGGCATTGTCAGTACTATAGGTGCAAGTCTCACAATCAGGATAATCTGACTTGGTTCCCATCAGGTACTGAGCTTGGGAGCACATTTGGAGTATATTTATATATAAATAGACAGATATAAACAAATATATATGACATTTCATATGTGGTACAATTACATCACTTTATATGAGCTTCAGCTAAAACAAAGGCTAATGTTTGCTCTACAACTAAAACACAGATATTTGAGAAATGGTAATTCATGTATAGACGTAAAAATGAAATAGGTTCTTTTTCTTCAGCAAATATATTATGTACATGAGAAAATCAAACATTTATTTATTAAATAGAAAGTTGGGGTGATTTTTTTCCCGTTTGGAGAGGTTCATAGAATGATTCTCATAGCTAATGTTAAATAATAATGTTGAGACAGAGAACTGTGACTTGGCATCACCAATCCCCACACTGACACTCCAGGTGACATAGCTCTAGGTCCCTCTGTCAAATAGCTCTCACCATATGGTGCTAGCAAAATAAAGTTATTTCCATTTCAATGATATACAAAACTGACAAATATGCTAACAGCCTAAATAGCTGACTGTTCATTAGTTTTAGTATCTGGGGCAGAAACATGAACTCCTGGGTTCTCTTTTAGTCTCAGGCTTGGAGAGCTGAGGGCCGCTAATTGTTCCCAGTGGGCTACTTCCTGGTTTCACTGCCACCGGTCACCACACAATGAAGGCCGAGAGCGGCTCCCAACTCTCCATTCCTCTCTCCCCTTTGTGACTGGGAGTGTCTTGAGAAAAGCGGAGAAGCTGGGCCATAGCTTGTCCCGCCCCTGTGGTGAGATAAGCAGCTCATTAAATTTAAACTCGAAGGGCATTTTATTATGAAGACTCAGAGTCGAAGATTTATTTGTCCATTTTTCACCTGCCCCGTCCTGCTTATTCCTTTGTATTCACTAATGGCCTTTCTCTGTGTTATATAATCCTGTCATGGGTATAAAAATATCACTCCAAGGCTGCTCATGTGGCCTAAATCATTCAGCCGTTAGCAATGACAGGGCGGGGGGTATGAACCACACTGAAGGCAAGAGGACAGCTGTCCCCCTCTCCACTCATTGTCACTGAGCAAAGAAATGCCGAGAGTTTAATAAGATCATAAAGCAGAGTGACATGGCCTGGCATGGAAGGTACTTTTCATTAGCATTCAGAATGCATGGGATAATAAATTAGAGCAATTGAGCAGAAACGGGCAATGTGATTATTCAACATCGTTCAATACCAGCCCAGGCAGCTGGACCCAGAGCAGTTCTGCTGACTTCTCCCCACACATTGGGCTGGCAGGGCACAGGTGAAGCAGCTGTGACCACTTTCTCCTACATAAGACTCCAGGAGTAAGAGTCTTGGACAGTGTCCTACATGACTGGAGAGTGTGAATCGATGAGCTGAAGGAGGGAGTCGTCATAGATCTTTGCAGCAGAGATGGGAAAGTTTGACTAGCCCAGCTTGCTTTTATTGCAACAGGCTCCTGCTTAGTGAGAGTGCTGGTGCAAAGTGGCCTAGGGGAGCCCTTGCAAACCCAGAAATTCTCGTTCCACACAGGGCCTGGTTTTCTGAGGAAACGGAGCAGTGCGAGACTGGCCTCCAGTTTATTCACTCTGGATAAGGGTACAACTTGTCAAGGCTGCTATCAAATTTTATACTATATTTGTATACACATATATACACATGGATATCTTCTTATGTATAAACTGATAAGAAGTATAATCAGTCAGAATTTCATTTTCGCCACCATAGTATTATTATTATTCATCTTCTTTTCTGCTGCCTGCTTCTTTTTATTGGTATTCCACTAGAAATTTACACTCCCTGTGAATGTTAAAGTTCATCAGTACTGATGAAGGGAGAAAGGCTTATCTAGATATTTTCCAGGGTATCTTAAATGAGGATTCAGAAACACATGACAGCTTTGTGAGTATCTGCTTCACAAAGTTCTGCTTTGACACATCGTGTCCATAACATTGTATCTCGCAGTAATAATTGAGCATTTGGACAACTGGCCATAATATAAGAATTTGAATAAGAAATTGTAGAGTGAGTGTCCCTAAGACTCATATTTAGTCTCCTCCACCCATGGCTTAAAGACCATTGTGAAAGAGGTGGCAGAAAGATTGTAAGAGTCAGGGGTGGAGCCTGACCACGAGGGAACAGAGTCCTCCAGGCTTCTGGGAACTGGCTCATGAACATGCAGCAATGGTGACAGCATGCAAGACTCAGTCAGACAAAAACCCAGCACAGTGCTGGTGAAATGAACAGGAGACCCCAGCCTTAGCTAAGGAACTATTATTGGCAGCTGATTACTACTGGATGAGGGAGAGTTCTTTAAGGAAGGGATGTGAGACAGGGTGACCAGGTTCCTCCCAGTGGATGAACTTACACTGAGGGACATCTGGGAATACAAACTTGACTCAGTAGGCCTTAACATATATTACAGAAGGCATGACATCCTGGGAGTGTGGTATGGGAGGTTCAGATAGAAGAGGGGGGATAAATATGATTAAGAAGTATTATATGTATTGAGAAAGACTGAGAAAGAGATGAAAAGCATGTTTGGCAGAATGCAGGAGCTCTGGTGGGGTGGGGAAATGGGGGGGACACGGGTCTAGATTTGATTAAAAAATTAATTAATTAATAAAAAATAAAGTATTATATGAATACATAAAAACAATGAAAATGCACATGCAATGGAAAAATGCCATCATCCCTCAGTGTTTTGTAGAGTATGATATCAATTATATTTACAAACATGTATGGGCATACTTGTAAATGATGTATAGATATGCAAATAAATCCCCCCTTTTTTTCGAGACAGGGTCTCCCTGTAGCCCCTGCTGTCCTGGAACTCACTTTGTAGACCAGGTTGGCCTTGAACTCCCAAGGATCCGCCTGCCTCTGCCTCCCAAGTGCTAGGATTAAAGGCGTGCACCACCACGCCCAGCTAAATTTCCCCTTTTTAAATACCCTAACTTCACATTTGGAACTGTTCACAGATATTGACTACAATTAAACGCTATTGTTTTTATGACAGGCAACATCTTGCTTTGTTTTGTTAAACATTTATCACATAGTTTTCCCCTCCTCTTCTTATTTTAGTTGATTGTGTTTCCTTTCTTTCGCTCTCCTGATTCTTCGATATCCTAAAGAGTTTCCCAGGTGTGGACAAAGCAGAGCAAAAGCCAAGTAGCCCAGAAAGAACCTCGGAAAAGGGCTCTGGCCAGAAATCTCTGAGAGTATTGCCTAGGGCACTCAGGAAGAAAGTTACAAGGCAATAACCTGGGTGGATTGTTTATGGATAGTAAGGAGCCCAACAGATGGAGACCATACCATAGTTCCACAACTGGTCACACACCAACAATAAGTGTCTGTCACATGCCCAGCCTTAAGTGACACACCTACAATGGAACCTTTATACCTGAGGCTCACAGAACACAGTGGAACAGGGGCAGAGAGAACACTAATGTAATGCATCTCAACTCACACCAGCAAAGCTTTTTCATGAAAGAAGGCAATGAACGTGTAAGGACACAACTGGCAAAAATATAGAGAATAAAATATTGCACAGTATGCATTCTTGGATAGGACTCCTATATTAAACTACCCTACACTCAGGCCTCAGGGAGCATCGTGGAAGAGGAGGCGAAAAGACTGTAAGAGCCAGGGGTGGTTCATGACCCTAAGGAAGCTGAGCCTTCCACTATACTTCTTAGTCTTACGTTCTAGACTCAAACTGAAGTACTATGTCAGGTGTTAACAAAAACTTCTATAAAGGAGCCATACTAAATATTTAAATGCTTAATGTGGATATGGAATATTAACCTGCTCATGATGAGATACTTGGGGATAGGCTCTGACTTTAAACATGAAATTCATTTAGCTTTCTTATATACAAAGGCTGAGTGCAATTCTATTCAGTTTCTTTAAAATGTGCCTGCATTTTGACTGCAACCTGTCACATGACGGTTAAGGCTAGAATGAATGCTCTACTTGTGGTATGGAATTTTCCACTCATGCTCAAACATTCCTCGATTCTAGAAATTTCAGACTTTGGATTGGTAATGCTTAACATGTACTTAGTATACCCCAAACTGCTTATTTATTGTTCACTGTTTCTCTCCCCACTATAGCATAAACAACCTGACAGGAAGAAATTTTGAGGTCTATGTACTCTAATATAGTCCAGCATCTGATGCTTATACTGGCAGAGGGACCCGGTACCTCCTCATTAAAAGATTATTTGGAAGAAGCCCTTTGGACTTAAAATTGGGAAGCTGGTCTGGAGGTGAAGCTCTGTGTCATTTTCTCCTTCATTTCTTTCCTCTCTCCCTCCTATTTTTCCTCTGACAATCCTTAAAATAAATTTTTTCATAGTTACTTAAGTGTAGACAATCCCCCAGGCCTGCTGGGGAATTTCACGGTCTGATCTGAAGGAAAGGGGGTGAGAGGTGCAGAGTCAAGACACAGACCCTGGGAATTGGGTGAATGCAGGCAGAGGGTGAGTTGCCATGGATTCCTTTATTGGGGGCAAGATTCGGGTTTATGTACTGTTCGCATTCCCTCTCTGCTCTTAGTGCAGTGTCCTGGAGCCTTGTGATTGGCCCAGGTCTGCAACTCAGCTGCTTGTGTGGTTTCTCCTGCCTAGGGCAGGTTAGGTTGATGAGGGACAAGTTCTGCACAGGCGCACTGCGTTAATTTTCAGCATACTGGCTACTACACTTAAGACATTTTTATAAGAAACTAAACAAGTGTGTAGGGGTGACTAGAGACATGCTCAGTGTTGTAGAGCACTGGCTTCTCTTGCAGAGGACCTGGGTTTAGCTCCTAGCACTCACATGGTGGCCCACATTGTAACTCCAGTTACAGGGGATTCAAGGCCCTCTTCTGGCCTCTGTGGGCATTGTGTACATGGGTGCACCTGCGCACAGGCAAAATACTTATATACATAAAAATAAACTAATTAAAAAATCTAAAATTAAAAAATAAATTTTATAACTCTTCCAAAGTAATTTTGATAACAACATTCCTTTTCAGCTATTCATAACAGATATGAGCTTAAATATATAAACATGAGTTGGGAACTATTTTTGTACTTCATATTTGGCTTAACTTTTTCCATGGTAGAAATGGCTTACTAAAAAATTAATGAACAAGAGAGATGGCTCAGTGGTTAGGAGCACTGGCTGCTCTTGCAGAGGACCTGGTTTCAATTCCCACCATCCAAATGGTGACTAACAACTATCCTTAACTCCAGTTCCAGAGGATCCAACTCCATCTTCTGGCCTCTGTGGGCTTTGCACAACATGGGTATATATTTACATACATGTAGGCTCATATACATGAAATAAAAATAAATAAATCAAAAAACTTTTAAAAATTAACGAACGGTATATAATATAAAGAATTAGTATTTTATCCTCTAAGATAATATTAACATTTTGAAGATCATCCCTATTTACAGTTATGTACGCATCTATATGCATACACATGTCTGAATGTCAAAGTTTCAGTCTCTCCTCTCTCTCAATAAACTATGTTTTTATTATTGGATCTACTTAAAAATAAGTAAAATACAGCTGTTCTTTTTTCACATGTTTATTGAATTTTTGTGATTTTCATACAATATAACTTGCTAGTACTTAGATCGCTACACCTATCTGTGCTTCTGTTCATCATGTCCCCCATTCTAATTTTTGTTTCTACATGTCCTTCAGTGTGGGTTCATCTACTGGAGCTTGGTTAACTTGTCAAGAGTGTTGTCCTTGAAAGAGACTCTCTCCTTTCCTCCTAGCAGCCTAAGTTCCTTAGGAAGGGTTGGGATTTCTTATCTACTTCCCCACAGCTATGCTAGGATGTTGTGTGGTTTGCGCTGGCATGGGACATGTACATGCTGTCACTATTGCTAAAAACATATCTTTTTAAACCAGGATATTAACTTGGTACATGATATTTATTTTACTATAAGCTTCTACTTGTTTCTTCCTTTTTTCTCAGAGACAGCATCTCCCTGTATCCCCAAGTCCCCACCTGGCCATGAACTCTCTCTGTCTGGCCTCAGTCTCACAGAGATGCATCTGCCTCTGCTTCCTGAGTGCTGGGATTAGAGGTATGTGCCACAAAACCTAGCTAATTTGTTTTGTTTTTAGGTCCGAGTTTCCAAAGTTTGTTTTTCTGTAAAGGAAGCAGTGTGCTACTGCAATCACTTTCAAAGTTGGTATTTATGAATGAGTAAAGTAAAAATAAAAGCATAGCTAATTCTGAATATTCACCTCAGTTATTTTGCTAAAATGCTATTTAATATTTATTAATATATAATTCAATATATTTCCTATGTTTATAATCCATGAAAACTCAAAGCAAGTTTATAAATTAAATATAATACAACACTGCAAAATCAATCAAATTCAAAACAACAGCATTAATTTAAATACTATGATGCACAATGCTGTTTTGAGTGAACTTAATTTGTGATGTTATTTTAATAATCAAACAATGTAGCACCAAGTTTGAGACTATAGTTAATCTTTTTCAATATTTTTGCTTTAGTAATACAGGAAATGTTAATTTCTAATAATGTTTTTATAAATCAGTATTAATAACTTAGTTAATCTGAACTATACTTGATGAAAACTGCTGCTAAGCAATTCCTAATTGCAAATTAAAAAATATTTTAATTATCATTTTTATTGCAAGCTTTAGAAAAAAATTTTTATTTATTATTTTTATTTTATGTATATGAGTGTATCGCCTGCATGTTTGTAAGTGCACCCCTGTCCTGCAATTCCCAAGGAAGGGGGCATTTGCTTCTTCTGAAACTAGATTTATGGATGGTTTTCAAGTGCCATGTGGGTACTGGGAATTGAACCTGGGTCCTCTGCAGGAGGAACAGGTGCTCCTAACCACTAAACTATCTCTCCCTACTGATTGCAAGTTTTAATGAAGTTTCATGGTGAAAACTGTCTTACTTAATTAAAGATCCAACAATCTTAGCATTCCTACAGTATCCAACTCTAATTATAAACCAGTTTTGCTAGTGTTAGTGATCAGCCTTTGGTACCATTTCATTTTCCCTGCACTGTGCCAGTATACAGAGAAGAGCGCTGCTGTCAGCCACACATCTGCCTAGGGCTGCAGCGAGTTGTAGGAGGTGTTAAGCCATCTGATGACAGCACTTTCTTGATCCCTTTCCCTAGAGGAATCAAAGCAACACACTACTTTCTTAGGTGTTTGGTGATGTTTGGAAGACTTGAATATCTATCTATCATCTATCTATCTATCTATCTATCTATCTATCCATCTATCTTGAATTTTAAGCCACGTGATTATCATACAGTTAAGTTTGAGTATAAGAAGGGCAAAGTGACAATGAAGAGCCTTCCATTTCTAATGTAATTTTGTGTTTACTTACAGTAGTTATCAAAGTTTCTTAGAGATTTCCTCTTTCCCCAGGAGATGGGAGTCCTGTGCTTCAGACTGAAAGCTCATATAAAGTAAGTTTTAGGATCTAGTTGGTTTTGGGCTCAAACAATAGCTATACAATTTTATAAGCTATGAAAATTTGGTCATTAGCTTAGCTTGTCGGCTTAACTATGGAGTACAACTCATTCCCCAGTGTTCCTGTCATATGGTGTGCAGTTATGAGAAATGGTGGAACCTTTAGGAGATGGGGCATAGCAAGAGACCCTCAAGTCATCAGAACATGTTCTCAAAGGCAATTGTGAGACCCCATTCCCATTCTCTCTTCCTCCATCTCTTCCCATCTACAGGAGAATTCCTGCTGTACTACATGCTTCGTTCACGACATGCTACCTCACCACAGGCCTCAAGCAACAGGGCCAATTGTAAACTAGAACCTCTTTGTATATTATCTGAGATATTTGATATAGTGACAGAAATCTAACACACTTTCTGAAAACCTCATTCCCTTATTTTTAATACCTCTATTATCCCCATTGCTCACATGAGAATATCAACATGGAAGAGTTGTGGGGCAGATTTAATAAATTACTCCATGCCAAGAGCCAGACAATATCTACATGTTACCAAACTTTCAGTTGCCATTACAAATAGTACAGCTGGAAGAGTCTCTAGTGCCAGAGAAAAACCTTCTACAGCATCAACAGTTTATTTACCAAGTTCCTAAATCACTCCACAGAGTGGGTGATTATAGACTTAATCACCAGCTGGATATGAAGACCTAATTTTACAACTACAACATGACATAACTTTCCAACAATCAAGGGGCTAATCTCTTTGCATATGACCAGTACCTAATCTAATAGAAGCATTTTTCTTTTTTGAGGTTAAGACCCAACATCAGTTCAGAGACAGTGGGCTAGTTAAATAAGCATTTGAATTAGTTGCAATAGTCTTCAGGAGCAGTGTTCAGGGCAGAGCAGGATAAAAGGCAATTAAGAAAAACTTCTTTGGATGATTAAGTGTTTAAACACATGCTGTGAACAGCTTTCCATGTCTGAGGGCAGAGTAAGGGAGAAGTGGTGTGGATTATGATAGCTTCCATCTAGAGAGAAGCTCTTAATTCATCAGCAGATATTTAGTTAGAGCTATAAGTTTTATTTTAATTCTATGCATTAAGAACTGCCTCAAGGAAGGGTGCTATACACTGTGGAAGAACAGGCATAGGTACATGAACACAGCACTGTAGGAGAAGCTGTGTTCCCGACAGCTGCTGAACTGCAGTGCAACGTGGCAAGCAGTCCTAACTATGGATTTAGAATAAATCTTTACAGGTAAAGCAAGCTTGCATTACTTCTTTTCTCTCGTTTCTTCTGAAGCATAGTGCACTTAGCCACCTTCTCAGTCCATTTGCCTTTTCTTAGGGTCAAAGACAAGGTACACAATATGTGGCACGGGGGATGGTCCCAGCAAGATTTAGATGCAGATGGGCAATCATACTTCCAACAGATTGCACAGAACAGGGGATTTAACACCGCTGGAGCGATGGAGCGGCGATGCTTCCATCAGGACAAGCAAAGTTTGCTTATGAGAGTGCACACTCCCTAAGCGCAGGAGGAGGTGAGTTAGCTAAAATGAAGTGTCTAGCTGATGGCTCTTTAAAAAAAAAATTTGAGTGAAGTTGAGGGAGCTGACTACAAATTGCCAGAGAGAAGAGAGAACTGCCTTCCATTCTGTTATCCATGTGCTAACAGGGGCCTGGAAGCTTGGCAGCAACTAACAACAGTTTGCTCTAAGCCAGGGACTGGATCCAGCACAGAGTAGAGAAATAGTGCTTTCCCCACTGGAGCCCGGGCCACGCACTCTCATTATTTCTGTTACTGCTTCTTCCACGAGGCCACCTGGCTACGGCCAAGGTTTTCTCAGCTGATGTTGTAGGCGTTTCCTCCAAGTCCTGTGTGGCTCTTGCTGCCTTGAGTTCCCCCCACTGAGTGGGGAGGACTGTAGCACTTTATAACTTTCTGTTCAACAGCTGGCAGCTACACATTAACTTTTTGACTTCATTAGGCTAATCTGCTGAATTATTCCTAATTTGGAGCACCTGCAGCCTGCGTTGCAGCACCCTCCCTCCCGGAGCCCCCTTCTCTCATCAATCAGAAGCTGAGTGGCATGGAAGCGCATATGGAGTGGCAGGCAAGCCTGGTCAGAGCCTTCCTTTTATTTTTGCATCCCTGGGAATCACAGTTCTCAGGATGCTGCAATCAACACATGGCTTCCCCACCATCAGGGCTGGTGCGAAGCCAAGATACCACAGCCTGTGCAAGAGTGGAAATGACCAGAGGCCAAGCACATCTTTGCCTTTGTACATGTGCAGTTTCCATCCCGGAGTCTAAAAAGAGTGAGCCCTCAGGGTCAGGCCGGTGCCACCACGGATTTCTTCCTACTTTTCCAGGAAGTGAGAGGAATTGGGAAGGCATTCCTTTTTTCTGCATGGCTGACAGGAAACAAGATGGGCAGAAGCTTTCACTCCCTTTACACAATCAGTAAGAAAGTGACAAGGAAAGTTGTAGCTGCTGTCTCCAAATCACACCTGCATCTACTGCAACTACTTCTGGCCTGTTCTCTTCCAGCTGGAACCCTAAAACCTCTGAAGAGCTCCATATAATCTGCATCTTCGCACAGACCTCCACACTCTTCTGTCAGACTCAAGTGCCAATGTTTTTCTCAGAACACTTTCCTCACAGGGTACTGAAGACAAACCAGCCCAGATGCAGCCTTTACAACCTCCCCATTTCCCATGTACGCTTGCGGCAGTTTGGGTGGATAAGGCTCTTTCCATCATACGGCCCTTCTGGAACTTTCCCTTCCTAAAAGCTTGGCCAGGAGATGAGATTAGGAGCATCTAGAACAAAGGAGTCCAAATTTCCATGACTTGAATCTTACAAGAGGAGTCACACTTTACAAAAGCAATTCAGATGCACTATGTACTTGGTGCTGGAGTAGAATGTGCAAAGTAAGCATTGGTACTAGAGCCTTAAATTGGATATTGCTTTGCTTTCTCCCTCTACCCCTCCCCCTTGCACTGGGTTTGGTTTTCTGTAAGCTTTTATTCCCACCACTTACTGTCCAGACAACTATGGCACCCTAGGTCAGCCCCTGTTTACATATCTTGCCATGCATCATTCTGAATAGGGTCTTCTTCCTCTTTTGAAACTAGTCCCATTAGAGCTATAAGTTAGAAGATAATGTCTACTTGCTGTTAACTCCCAAGTCACCATTTGTCTCATCTTCCCAGCTCAAGATGAGAGGCAGATTGGGTGAGTTGCTTTTGGAGAATTTACACTAATGCTTTGGATGGAAAGGGTAGCATTTTAGGTTTTATTTACATCCTGTTACTCTTCCTGCCCTTACTAGGGGCAGAACGTGATGGAAAAGCAGTGTTCTGGAAAGAGTAGAATTGGAGGGATTCACGCTTGGGTGCAATCCTCAGTGAAGTTCATTCTAGCCTTGTCCATACCTGTTGAGGTTTTCCTTCTCACTGTGTCCTTCTGAAGAACAAAGATATAGTATTAATCTTGAAGGTAATGGAAAGGTCTGTGCAAGATAACATAGGTACAGAGCCTGGCTTGGTGGCTAGGAGCAGCAGCTGGAGTCACTGCAGCAGATATGGGCACTGTGGAGGGCCAGGTCCTAGTGGATTGCCTCCGGAGTAGCAGGGGGAAAGGGAACATATTTGGGCTAGATCTCTTGTTGAAGCATTCCACTAATGCAAAATTTGGAAAATGAACCCTTTCCCTTCCATGAGGTCTTACTTAAATTACAGCTTTTTTCCTTTAATAATAAAATAAAATAATGCTTATAGAAACCTTATTAGTGATGGAGTGTATACATGGACCCATGTTCATGAACCGTCATTTCCTGGATGTTCTAGGGTACTGTTTGGGGAGAATTCCTATATATAGTAAAAAATGGTCAATATTATACTCTAAGTGCTTGAAAAATGCAGTAACTCAGAATGGAGGATCCAGGGGTCAAAGCACCAGATCTACTAGGAGTATACTATGGGGTGTAGATATAGGTCAGTCTAGTTGTCAATGGAAGACAGAACTTGCTTACAGCTTTAGAGTGGAAAGCACAGTGTACTCTGTGGGACTGACATGAATCACTCACAGTAGATCCAATTTCTTATGTTTTCTGATAACTGGGACCTGATTGTGATCTCCAAAAGGACCTTAGATCTTATTGGATATTTGGTCTCAGAAGATGAGACTGATTCAAGCCACATGGCTTCCTCTGCCAGCGAGCATCTAGGGACTATCTCCTGGTCTTACTCTGGTGAGGTATGGGAGACAGGTGGGGAGCTTGTCTGTGACTCTTCTTTCTTTGTAGCTCTACCTTCTCCCTTGGCTTCCTGTAGAAATAACTTAGCAACCTATTGCAATCAGGGCAGCACAGCATGAGGATGGGAGACAGAATGATGAAGACAGCCCTCATGGTATTTTTGAACTGCTGAGCAGCCCAGAGGCATCCATCAATGTTCTACTTAAAAGAGATAGTGTGTGTGTGAGTGTGTGTGTGTGCGCGTGCGCGTGTGTGTGTGTGGTGTTGTGCATACATACTCTTCCTGATGTGTATCTATGTGGAGACCAGAAGGCAACCATGGTCCTCAGGTCCTGGTCTCCATTTTTTTTAATATATTTTTTTATTTATTATTAAACTTTTTCATAGGTCATACATCATTTCTTTTTTTGGGGGGGATTTTCTTTTTTTTTATTTATGCTTTGTATATTTCATACATCATTTTCCAGTTCAGTTCAGGCATATTTCCCTTTCCCTTCCCCCCATCCCACCTCACCCCATCCCAGATCATGCATTCTGCCATAACTGTCCTGCATCTTTCTCTTAGTTTTTTTTTTTCATTTTTTTGGCAATAAGTGATAATTTATGTGTACAAGCATCCCTCATGTAAAACCAATTTGCAGGCTGTTGTGCCCAAACCCCCACAGCCCCATCCAGTGGGGGGGGGGGGCTTATAAGTTGATCAAGTGAGTGTCCAGACTATATTGCTGTAGTTTCACCATTCACCCCTATTGCAGCCCTTACATTCTACCATGCCACCTCTTCCGCAGATTGTTCCCTAGGCTTAGAAAAGGGACACAGGTGGATGAGAAGCAAAACAGTCTACTTTCTCTGGAGCTGTTGTCTTGGACTCTGGTCAATTCTGGCTGTTTCCTTTCATGGGCTGACAGTTTATCCAGGTATAACCTTTCGGTCCTACTAATGAAGCACACGCAATTAGATATGTAGGTATTTAAACAGCACTAATAGTTATGGTAGGTTACTTTGGTATAGACACATATGTTTGGATGATATGTTAATCCATGAATTACGTTTTTTTCCTGTTAAATATGACAGGGTCTTACTGTGGTTTATAACATCTCCTAACCTATAGAGGATGTAAGCTTGGGGCATCAGCCATGGATTATTCCTCCAAGGAGAGAGCCAATAGCCAATTAGATTTGGGATATACAGGCGTATGGCTGCCTCTGCTGCACAGTATTTCCAGGCAGGTGAGGTGTAGCTGGTGCTGACAGTGGAGTCTTGCTTGACTTAAGGAGACCGGTATTTGCTTTATTGGTTTAGTGGCCTTTGGTAACACTCTCTGGTATTCCAGAGGCCATCTGTACACTGGTCTCCATTTATTTCCTTGGAACAAGGTCTTTCCCTGGCCTGGAACTCACCAAGTAGACTTGGCCAACAAGCAAACCCCAAAGATCCTACTGTCTCCTCAGGTCTGGGATAATGAGCATGTGACACATAGCATGGCTTTTTGTTCATTTGTTTTAGCGTAAGTTCCACGGCTCAGACTCCATTCCCCCTACTTGCAAGACAAGCATTTTACCAATTGAGCTGTTTTCCTAGCTCCCAATCTGCTGTTAAATCAATCAATTACAACAATTCCATTTTTTTTTCTTTTCCTTTGTTTTGTTTTTTGAGACAGGCTGACCTAAAACTCAGGACCCTCCTGCCTCGGCCTCTTTCCTGAACTGGGATTACAGACATGAGCCACCACACTTGCCCCAATGACAACTTTATAGTTTATTTTTCATTATTCCCATTATTGGTCTTGGAAATTAGTTGTTTAGTTGAGTGCTATGTTTGGATAAAGTGAAAACAAAGCTGTGGATAAGATTCATATCTCTCACTTTTAAAAATGCATCTCCACTTATATACAAAGATAATAGTAGGCATTAGTAGTGAAAGGATATCTCCTTCTGAAAGAGAGGGGTGTTTTAGGTTCTCCCTGAGTGGATGCATAAAATCCTGCTGTGTTGAAGCTATGAGCTGGAATCCATCAATTGCTCTGAGTATTTGAATTTGTATTTCCAGAGTCTCCAGGCATGCTTTATGGTTCCAGACAGCATCTCATGCATATAAAAATTAAGAGTTAAAAATAATAAAAATAAGACTTAGACAACCACACTGGGGCCTTTCTGTCAGCAGTGGTTCCATTCCATTTTATGTGTCAAGATTAATATTTCACACATAGCACCTCATTAAAAAAACTAACCTCAGAACACTGTGTCATGTGGAGATATATTTTAAGATGTGCTAGAAATTATGTAGCCGTAAAGAGCATTCCCACTAATTATCTTGGCCCTCATGTTACGCTGACCGGTTTGTCACCAAGTTGGGGGTGGCAGGGCAGAGGACCCCACAATGCTATCTCATACATTGCATTGCTTTATTTTTCTTTCACATTCATTTATTTGATTTTTATATTTATTCAAGAGGGTAATCAGGTAGCCGAAAGTTACAGGGTGATGTAGAAGGCTTTTAGATGATGAGAACATTGGTAACTTGTGAAGCTACTATCGGGCTGCATGAAATTGAAATTTGGGGATAAATTAGTTAAGTCAACTTGAACACATGCAGCTTTACAGTAAGAGCTCTAGAGTTGAAACTGTGCAGCTCAACATAAAAGAATCATTACATATGGTATTTTAAAGGTTTAAAACTATAGCATTGTAAGAAGTGTGTCTGGGAAGGGAGAGGCAAACAGGATGACAGTAAGGTACCATTATTGCCTGAAATAGGCTTTTACATTTTGATCTATAGAATGTGCATCCCTGTCTTGGAGGTCACTTATGATCTTGCATGCAATTCTACATGCACAGAGATGGATATCTTTTCAAGTTGATCTCTTCACCATTCTTCCAGAGTTAATGTCAGTTCAGGTCTAAGGACAGCTTAGGAGCAAAGGAAGATGTTGATTGGGATCATGGCTCTGCTTTCTTAATTATTATTTCTTAATTATTTACATTTTAGGTACAAGGATGTTAGGATAATATCAAAGTCTGGTTAGAGACATAGTTTTTCAGGGTGGACGTAACCAAAGGAGTATGCAAAGAGTAAAAGAATAGTGAAAGAAAGGCACCTGGCAAATTGCGCATTGGTCCCTGCAGACACTAGACACTAGCCTGCATCTAGTGATAACAAAGACAGAGTCACATGAAAATACAAAACACAGTTCTGTCCTCATTCCATATATATATTCCAATATATATATTGGAATATAATATATATATTCCAATATATATATTAAAATTCCATATCATTTTAATATATATATATATATTAAAAATTTATTAGCATTACTTTAAATATATGATTACATTGAAAAACTTTATATATGTTAAAGAATTGAGAATGGGAATGAATTCCAAATTCACATTACAGCAACAGTGAAAAATTTTACAGTATTTTTGAAGCTTGTTAGGACATTTTTGTCAGTAAATAACACTCAAAAATTATAGTAGGCCTAGAATTGTGAATTTACATTCCAAAATACAATTACATAGTTTAGTTTGAAAGTTTTCTCTGTTTAGTCATTAAAGTACTTTAAAATTTTTATAGCTTGCCAGCCTGTAATTTTTAGCTCAGAAGTTCAATTTGGTGTTTTTCATTTTCTGCAGGACACAGGTGAAGGTGCACTCGGCTGGAAGAAGAGTAACAGAAAGATGACAGGAAAACTTCTTGCTTCCTGAGAATGGGAAAGATCCAGCTTCAAGGTCTGGATACCCTGGACTATGTTTGAAGCCAAGACCACAGTTGGTCATTAACAGAGGTACGAGTTCCATTCCAGAGAATCAGTCCTCCCAATTCTAGAATCTGAAAGGGGCAGAAAGCTGCTCTGTGCCCATCAGAGGCTGAACACAGAGTCAAAGCCACTGCCATGCATGATCTGGGACCTCGTGGGAGTCAGGTGTGGGAAGCTGGATTCATGGTAGTTCTTTGGAAAGTTGCTCAGGTCCTCCTCGTCTATAATCACAGTTCTCCTCCACTTTTCTCATCTGCTTACCTAAATGCCATACATCATTTTTTGATATTCCAATGTATGGAACTATGTTTTATACCTCCCCCCATGCTGGACAACTTTTCTAATACCTCCCCATAAAAGAGTTGTCCTCAGAAGTCTCACTATTAGAGATTTTTGATAACTTACTGTGTGCTTGACTATCCTCCAGGAAAATACTGAATTATCGTTGAAGATATGCTCCAGCATAATGCCACTCCATCCTCCACAGGATTATGGCTTTGTATAGGGAAGTGCTCAGCATGTTTTGAGATAATAGATTATATTTATTTTTTCTGATTACATAAGAACTAGTCATTGCACACCCTCCTGTCAAGGTCTTGGTCAGGAATTAAATGCCAAATAAAGCAGCATTTTGGGTTGGACATATAGCTTAGTGATAGAGGACTTGCCTGGCATATTTGAAGCCCTGGGTTCAATCCAAGGACCAAAATGAAAATGAAATAAAGTGAGACATTGTCTCTGTCTGACCAACTAAAAATAGGTGACAGAGACAAATTATCAGATAATCATGTCAATAGACTAAGAAATTATATATATATATTTTTTTTTTTTTTTTTTTTTTTTTGAGACAGGGCTTCCCTTTAGTCTTAGCTGGCCTGGAGCTCACTATGTAGACCAGGCTGGCCTTGAACTCCACCTGCCTCTGCCTCCTGAGTGCTGGGATTAAAAGTGTGTGCCACGGGCTGGAGAGATGGCCTAGCGGTTAAGAGCACCGACCGCTCTTGCAGAGGGCCTGGGTTCGATCCCCAGCACCCACATGGCAGCTGAGAACCGTCTGAAATTCCAGGAGAACTCCAGTTCCAGGGGAATCCGAGACCCTCTTCTGACCTCTGCGGCATTGCACGACACTGGTGCACAAACTTGCATGCAGACAGTACATTCATACACATACAGAAATAAATAAAATTAATAAAAAATTTAAAAAAAGTGTGTGCCACTATGTCTGGCAACTAAGAATTTTTAAAGGGTCAGTGTAGAGCAAGGAGCTCCTAGAAGGGTCTTGTTGGGGTCAGAATGGCCTCCCAAGGTAAGGATACCTGAGTCCCAAAAGATGAGCAGCCTGGCCTAAGTAAGAAAGCATAGTAAAAGCACTTGAAAATCCCAAGAAATGCCCAACTCAGAAAGTCCAAGAATTGAGGGTGGCGGTGACTAAATGGATGAATGCAGCAGAAGGTGCAGCTAGATTCTCAAGGACCTTGCTCCAGCACAAAGAGGACCTACCCAAGTGGAGGCTTACATGACTGTGCTTGTGTTTTAAGAAATTCTTCCTTACTGGAAAGATGAACACAAGAATAAATGTCTACAGATGTGCATAAACATTGATTTGAATTGACATGTCTATGCAGGGATGACAAGGACTGGCATGGAAAATGTGGGAGTTAGACTTGTTTCTTGAGGTTCCACAACATGGTTTTACACTGGCTTACATATTTTCTGGGAATGGCATTTACTCCGAGGCAGTGTGTATTGTGCCTCTTGTCCTTTGGTCATTTTTTTTCAGTAAGACTTTTAATAGTCTTCTCAGGTTGTTTAGAATTAATGAGGCAAATGTCCTCAATCAAGAAGCAATTTAAGAACATGCTGCTAATTTCAATGAGTTCTGTAAATGAACTAATTTAATACCAGTTGACCTTTTTATTTAGGGAGGATGATTTGTGACTGTATTTTCCTGATTTGTGCCTACAAGCATTGGCAATCTGAGTGGGCATTTTAAGCCTAGGGGTGAACATAAATCATAGAATAAAGATGGAACACATCTAAATAGGACATGGAATATTCACCTCAGTAAGCGAGTGGAGGATGCTGTTTAACAGGAAGACCTCAATCATGATTATTAAAACTGAAATCCACAGAATTAAGAACAGTCTACTGTTTTAAATGATATAGACCATGTAGAGAAATGCTGAATGACACAATTTTTAAGTATGTCTTAGTGATTTTATTATGCTAGTGTTTTAACCTCTGTAGAACTGGGACATATTAAAATATTCTTACTTTCTTTGCTAGCATGGAGGAAAGTCTCAACTACCTGAATAAAACTGTGTAACACTTAATAACACTTCAGCAATCCAGCCACTTTTGTCCTTTACCATTTCAACTAGGGTAGAACCAGGATTTCTGCAGGTTTTCTTTAAAATCAAGCTATCTAGAAATGTACCTTTCACTGTTTTTTGTTTTTGTTTTTGTTTTTGTGTGTGTGTGTGTGTGTGTAGTGTGTGTGTGTGGAGGATTTTGGCTCAAATCGGCAAAGCTACACGTGTGCAAGCTATAAGAACAGTTTATGATGCTGTCATATCAATACAAGGATAAAGTATTATTTCTACCACTGAAGCCATCTTCCTTTAATGGGAAAGTATTGTTCTACGTATGGTTGAGCCTTGTTGAATGGAGGCTGAATCAGCAGCTTTCAAGTGCCTGGAAGGCTCAGTCTTCTTTGAAAGCAGAGGGAAAGGGAGGGGGGACTGAGAAAACCAGGTTGGAATTTCTTTTTCATTGAATTTTTGTGAATTTCATACCGTACGTTTGTATTATACTTAGGTTTCCCTTTCTATCTGCACCCCTTACTATCTCCTGCCCACTTTCATGACTCTAATATAGATATGTAGGCTGACAGAGTCGACTTTGTGCTTCAGATGCCCTTCGGTGTGAACATACTCGGTGGAGCCTGGTTACCCCATCAAGGGTCACATCCCCAAAGGAGACGGACTCTCCTCCTCCCAGCACCACCAGCTGCCAGTAGTTCCTCAGGTAGGCTTGGAGTTTCTTACCTACTATCCCACGGCTATGCTGGAACTGTATCTGGCTTGAGGTTACCTGAAACTTGTGTCTGCTGTTACCACTGATGTGAGCTGTGTGGAAAATTGTTTCCTTGTCTTATCCACTACCTCTGCCTTTTATAATCTGTCTGCCCCTCCTCTGCAATGGTTCCTTAACCTTGGGAGGCAGAAGTTTGCTACAGGTGTCCAATTCAGGGTAAATCATTCTGGAGTCTTGCATTCTCTATGTGTTTGGCCAGTTATGGATTTCTGTGTTAATCATCATCTGCTGCATAAGGTGATTCCCTGGTGAGAGCTGAGAGATGCATTAATGTGTGGGTATAATTATTAGTCACTTTCATACTGTATCCATTTAGCAGAATAATAGCATTAGGCTCCCCCCCACCTGCCCCTTCCCCCACCCCCGTGGCCTGTGACTTTTCTAGCCACAGGTTCCTAGGCCTCATAGCAACATCAGGTATGGGCTCCATCCTAAGAATTACCTTTAATCCAATTAGAAAGTGATTCGGTACTCCCACAATATCTGTGCCATTATTATACCAGAGGGCATATCTTGCTAGGCCAGTTGTTGTTGAAGCATGCAGGATTCACAGCTGGGTAAGATTGATGATTAATTTTCTCTTCTGATAGTATGCATTGCACCTTCCAGCACTGTGAAAGCTAGTCAGCAGAGACGAAGCTTTGCAGTTAATACCAGTTTGATTTGAGGACAACTTCTTTTAAGGGGTGGGGGGTAAAAAGCACTGACCATAAAGGAAAACTATTAACACAATTATTACATTAAAGTAAGAACTGTTCATTAAAAGATATCTCATAAATAGAAGGAAAAACAAACGAGCCAGAGAGAAGGAGAAAAATGTTGTCACACACATAAGGGCCCATGGGCTGCTCTCAAGACAGTTTCTACAACCCCATGGAAAAGTAGTCCAAGCCGTAGCACCAAGACTTTGGGAAAGAGGGAACTGAATGATTGATGAATATCTGAAGCTCAAACACTTCAGCAATGAAGACACTGAACAGAGCCATTAGACAGCCACCACCAGTTGCTCCTATACAGGTACTGAGCAGACAAAACTTGCAACTCCAAGAATGCCTCTTTGGTTGGCCCGAATCAAGAAAAACTGGAATGCACTTGATCTGCTGAAAGAGATTTGTTAAAACCTGCCAGATGCAACTCTGCTCTTATCTAGAAATGAAGACTGTGCCTGCTCTTAATGGTCCAGTATTTCTAGTCTGAAATGAAAAAGCCATACTTTTTCATACTTGTTTATTTTTTTATATTTGTTTATTCACATGTGCACTGGTGAACATTCTAAAGAGAGTATATTTGTTGTTCTTTGGATTGGAAAAGAGAATCTGGAGAAATCACAGGGTGATAGATAATTAAGAACAGAAGCTCTTCTTGTTTCTGATTTTACTTTGCTGTGCTAGCGATGTGCTCCCCAGGCAAATGCTCTGCCACGTAACCACATGTCTTGAGCTCAAGGCTTCTCTTAAAGAGAAGAAGTAAAAAGGATGAAATAGCTGCATCTGGCAAGGACAAGGATAGTTTCTGAGGCTATAGTTCAAAATTCTGTGAGATATGAACTTAGGTGAGGAAACAGTTCCTCAAATTATACAAATATTTCTCAAAGAATAGGAGACTCCTGTTTTTCTTTCATTTGGATGATAAGGGAAAGACAAAGCCAACATTTATTTCATGTTTAGTATGGTCTATGCATGACTCAAACCCTACATGTATAAACAATCTCATGTCATCCCTATGTTAGGGAATACTCTAAAGTCTTGCTTCCCCTGCTCTTCCAGAAATATACAGAAAAAATATCTCCTCTGGGACTGGCAGGAGTAACTGTCTTTGGCTTTCTAGTCCTATCTCCCCCCAAAGAACAAAGTAAAGGATGAGCTGATGGAGGCCCGATCTCCTCTTCCATGACTCCAGCTTTCATTCTATCAGTCCTGTGCTTCCCCAGGAGGATTTCCATCATAGTCAAGCCCTTTGCTCCTCTTCTGAAACCGGAGATGTTTACTGCGGTGAAGACAGGTCAAAGCAGAATTTCTGGTGCTTAAAAGTAGGCATATGCGAAGAGATGCATATGAGAAGAGATGCCCATGTGAAAAGATGCCTATGTGAAGAGATGCCTATGTGAAGACATGCCTATGTGAAGAGATGCCTATGTGAAGAGATGCACATGTGAAGAGATGCCTATGTGAAGAGATGCCTATGTGAAGAGATGCATATATGAAGAGATGCCTATGTGAAGATATGCCTATGTGAAGAGATGCCTATGTGAAGATATGCCTATGTGAAGAGATGCCTATGTGAAGATATGCATATATGAAGAGATGCATATGTGAAGAGATGCATATGTGAGGAGATGCCTATGTGAAGAGATGCCTATGTGAAAAGATGCCTATGTGAAGAGATGCCTATGTGAAGAGATGCCTATGCGAAGAGATGCCTATGTGAAGAGATGCCTATGTGAAGAGATGCCTATGTGAAGAGATGCCTATGTGAAGAGATGCATATATGAAGAGATGCCTATGTGAAGATATGCCTATGTGAAGAGATGCCTATGTGAAGATATGCCTATGTGAAGAGATGCCTATGTGAAGATATGCATATATGAAGAGATGCATATGTGAAGAGATGCATATGTGAGGAGATGCCTATGTGAAGAGATGCCTATGTGAAAAGATGCCTATGTGAAGAGATGCCTATGTGAAGAGATGCCTATGCGAAGAGATGCCTATGTGAAGAGATGCCTATGTGAAAAGATGCCTATGTGAAGAGATGCCTATGTGAAGAGATGCATATATGAAGAGATGCATATGTGAAGAGATGCGTACGTGAAGAGATGCCTATGTGAAGAGATGCCTATGTGAAGAGATGCCTATGTGAAGAGATGCATATGTGAAGAGATGCATATGTGAAGAGGTGCATATGTGCAGATCTCCTTATCTCAGCTTACTGTGGGATTTTGTCCCAATGTACCCATCTAAATTTGAGACTAGTACATGCAGAAAGTGTATTTATTAGACCCAGACTACAGAACATCACAGCGCATGTTATAGAATATTGGCCCCTTCTGCTGGTGACCCCATGGTGTCCTGTGTGCTATGGCTTGCTGCAGAGCATATCTTACACACTCAATAGCCCAGGAAGAGACCAAAATTCAAATCTCTGTGGACTATCTGCTTAATGTATATTGCTTTTCCATCATCACAAAGTGGAGACACTATAAGTCACGGAACATATATACGCAGGTGATAATGGAGAGGGCATATGGCCTGTATTTGGCCACTCACTTTACCTTCAGGTTGGACTCCATAGGCCATAACAAGTGCTGGACTCCATCTCTGTTAATAATGGATTTTAATCCATAATCTGTCAAACACCCAGACAAGTAAATATGGTTTAACACAAAAGCAGTAATTTAACTTAACATCCCAATTTCCTTATTTATTTTTTTAATTTCAAACTGATTCAAACACAGTGTGCTATGTAAGTCTGGAGGGAGCTATCAGCATAAGAAGGGTATAGTTGCTTGCCTTCTGAAGCCCCCATACAAGGCAGTAACATTTCAACTTTTTGTGAGTGTTACACTAAACACATGAATAGAGAAAGCAAAGACCTTTGCAAGTTGAAAGGCAATCTTGGTGAAGATACAAAATTCACATGTTGAGCACAGATTTCTTTTGGGCAATTCGTCCATTTTTACAGTGACATACATCATCTAAACTAAAGGAAGTAAGTGTTGTCAGTGATAGAAAGCTGTTAGGGACATTGTTTTTAACTGCTGGATACAATCTGAAAAAAACACCCTGAAACATCCAGTCTAATACATCCTCTGTTAACAAGGAGCCTGTGTCACATGGGTTCTTTGAGGCTGAATATTACTTCTGCTATGGTATAAATGAAAACCTTGCAAGGGAAATCCACCCAGTCTCTCTGTCTTCACCAGTCTCTCTATATTAATTCTGAGTGATACAGCTATATAATCATTTGATATATAGTATCTATTAATATATATATATATATATATAGGGAAATGAGTTTAATACTAAATATGTGGCAACACCTCCAGATAGTGTAACGAGAAAACAGAGATAACAAAGGGAGGGCAGAGGAGAGGAAGAAAGCTCATAAGTTATTGGACTGGGGACATAGCTTGATGGTAGAGCATTTGTCTAGCATGTTCAAGGTTCTTGGTTCTATGCTGAACACTGAAAAAAAAACACAGAAAGGATAAGGCATATTTAAGATATCTTTTTTTAATATGAGATTTTAAGGTGGTTTGCTTGA
Organism: Rhizomys pruinosus; assembly: GCA_009823505.1. Lineage (NCBI taxonomy): Eukaryota > Metazoa > Chordata > Mammalia > Rodentia > Spalacidae > Rhizomys > Rhizomys pruinosus. The sequence continues at coordinate 3,135,470 of VZQC01003508.1, forward strand.
GACCTGATATTGATCTTTATTTGTAAGGTAATTTCATAAGGAAGATGGGAAATGGTGACCTCATTATTTTACATTTGATTTGAATTTTACTTAGGTGTCTGAGGTCTGAACAATTTCCATTCTCTCAAGTGCTTTTCTTCCTCCTCCACTGTCTTTTACTTAACCACAGACTTGATTTCTATTTCATTAATCTCTCTTAGTCAAGTGAAAAAGAGTGATATCTATTTTTCTGTTTCCTTAGGGAATTGTGACTACCAATGATGTAACAGTATCACTCTGAACTCATATGGTGAGCTGCTTTTCAAAAGCTTAAACAGGTACTCTACTTTTCTGTACTTTTAAATGTGGCTGACATGCTTATCTAAAAATGCTTGTAATCTACATACATGCAGTATGCTTTTCAACATTCTGAATATTTTTCACTCTTCCTTCAAATGGCAGAACAAAGGTAAGAGAACGTTTGTCTGAGGAGAGCTGTCTGGTGTTAGTGGGGAGTAACTATAGGCAGTGTGGAGGCTGAGGATGTCTGCTGGTGAACACCCCCTAGGAAACATCAGACCAAAACAAACTCTGCTTTCAGCTCTGCCGTCATCTCAGAGAACTGGAATCAGTAACATCCCCTGGTATAGTTTGTATGTGATTGTATAATTTGGGGGTGGTTTATAATTGACTTCAGAATGTGCATGAATGAACTGATCTTAGACTATGGTTTTGGTTGATATTCTGTATTTCTATAATACTGTATGAAGTTCCATCTTGGAAGACTAGAGAGTTCTTTCATTTTCCTGTTGGGTCTTCTTAGTCATGTCTTGTCTTACCTTCCATACCATGTGGAAACATGATCTCTAAAGTTTTTATAAACCTTTCCTCTCACTCTGTTCTTGCCCATAGAACTATGCTGCTTTATTCACGGAGCCATAATTCTGTCATTTGAGACATAGACCCATTTTAAACTTTTTTTTAACCTAAAGAAAAACACAAATTACAAAAAAAAAAAAAATGTTTTGGAGGAGCTGGAGAGGTGGCTCGGCAACTCAAATGCTTGCTGCTCTTCCACGAGATGCATAACAGGCAGCTCAAATCCACCTATAACTGCAGTTCCAGGGACACTGATGCCCTCTTCTGCCCTTCCTGGGCACCCGTACACGTGTGGCACACACACATAGACATGCACATGCACACAGAAATAAAAATACTTCTTTAAGAAAGTAAAAAAAATAATCGTTTCTGTTTTCTAGTGGTTGTGATATGTTCTTAAGAACCTTCATAGCTTCACCATTCACCCCAATCGCAGCCCTTACATTCTACCATGCCCCCTCTTCCGCAGGTTGTTCCCTAGGCTTAGAAAAGGGGCACAGGTGGATGAGAGGTAGAACAGTCCACTCTTTCTGGAGCTGTTGACTTGGACTCTGGTCAATTCTGGCTGTTTCCTTTCATGGGCTGACAGTTTGTCCAGGAATAACCTTTCGATCCTACTAATGAAGAACAAGCAATTAGATATATAGGTATTTAAGCAGCACTAATAGTTATGGTAGGTTACTTTAGCATAGACGCATGTTTGGATATGTTAATCCATGAATTACAATTTTCCCCCCTGTTAAATATGACAGGGTCTTACTGTGGCTTATAACATCTCCTAACCTGTAGAGGATGTAAGCTTGTGGCATCAGCCTACAGCAATGTAGTCTGGACACTCATTTGATCAACTTGATTGAACAAACAACCTGTCACCCCCCACTGGATGGTGGGGCTGTAGGTGTTTGGGCACAACAGCCTGCAGATAGGTTTTACATGAAGGATGCTTGTACTCATGGATTATCACTTATAGCTAAAAATGAAAAAAAAAAAAACTGAGAGAAAGATGCAGGACAGTTATGGCAGAATGCATGATCTGGGATGGGGTGGGGGTGGGGGGGGGAGGGAAAGGGAAATAAGCCTGAACTGAATTGGAAAAAATGTATGAAATGCACAAAGCATCAATAAAAACTAATTAAAAAAAAAAAAGAACCTTCATAGCAACCATAGAAGGACAAATAAGGAGACAATATAATGATCATTTTGCATGTTTTAACATGGTCAATTCAATTAACTTAGAATATATAAACATTTTCCTTTACCTTTGGTGAAAAGCTTCGAAATAAAAATTCTAGAAATGATTGTAGGTTTTCTAACATATTCGATCCTTTAAAATGGGACCAAATGGACTCATTTAATCCCTTTTATCTCATTTGCTTGTTTACAAATCCAAGAGAACAGAGTCCTATGAAGAAGCCGTTTGGAATTCACATGGACCTGAATTTCCGCCTTTCTCTCTGGGCCCTGATCTCTCTTTCACAGCACAGTGGGTGATGTTGCTGGTGGCTCACTCCATTTGGGGAAATGTCTTTTTTTCCTAACCTGTTCTTTTCCAGTGTTTTGTGTTTCCAGTTCAGGAACGCTGAAAGGGTAAAGGTGAAAGGGTAAAGGAGATGTCTCCTGACGGGAGACTGGTTGGGGTCATCACCCCTTTATTCCTTGTTCTCCAGCTGACAGTTTGGTGGGAGACAAAAATCAGTAGGGACCGAAGGTCTGACAGCTTTTTTTTTTCCTTGAATTATTTCATTAAGTTTCTTAGTGCCTCAGATTTTTCTTTGAAGAAAGAGACAAACTAGGAAAGTTCTCAAATGATAAAATATATTTTTAAAAACTTTGGCTACTCTTTAATGGCTTGTGCTGCTAGACATGAAGCATTTCACTATGAAAATGGATGGAATGCTTTCTGCCTTGCTGGGATGTCAGGAAGTGTAATTCATTAGTGGTTTGAAAAGTGCTCTAAGCTAATAGAATAAAAGGCACTGGAGAAATTTGAACTAATATTATTAAAAATGAAAAATTACAACAGAGAAACTTATTTCCTCCAGAACACAGACATCAATTTTGAGACTAATTAATAAAGCCTAAACAATCAGTTCGAGAATGGAAAACACCAGGCATTCATCAGGAAATTTCCTCTCTATGTATCCAAATTACCATTTGGGTTGTTCTATATTTTTTAGTTGCATTATACAAATCCAGTTTTCTGAGAACCTGGGTCCTTATTCACACCGGGGATGCATCTGATTTAAATAGATATATGAAGCAAAATTGTCAAATACAATTCTTTTTTCCCTTTTCCTTTTTAACCTTTCCACATGTAACCCTCCAAAACCCCATTTCAAATCAACACATTTTTCTATCATCTGCAGAGGCTTGTATTTATCATAGTGCTGGAGTAATTAAGACAAGCCATTTTGAAGGAAAGGTAATGGATAGCAAGAATTTGTGCAGGGTTCTGAGGCCATGAGGCAGATTATTGCTTTGTTCACATTTAGTTTTCCCACAGTAATGTTGAGCTGGGAATTAATGAACACAATTAGGGCTTTTTGATATGGTAAACCTTTCAAACTATTTATTATTCTGTTAACAGAACCTTGCTAATTTTCTTCTAAATTAATGTCCTCCTGTTGTGATGTAGATTATATTTTATAATGCAACCGAGTCAGCTTTCTCTCTCTCTTTCTTTCCTTTGTTCATTGGTTTCAGTTTCTTTGTTCTTCCTGTCATTCAGGTGAATAATAAACTAGAATAACTTTTAATAATCTTTTTTGGGGAATAGTATACTTTACCTTAATGATGATAGTTTATCATTGCATTGCTTTTAATGTATCATCCAAACGTAAAGAATAAAAATGAACGAACACACATACATGCATGCACATGCACATATATTATTTTCATTTCAATGTTTATTGAACCACACTATTCACAATAGCTGAATTATAGAACAAATCTAGGTGTCCAACCACAGAGAAATGGATAAAGAAAATGTGACACAAATACACAATGGAGATTTTTTTCCAGACATAAAGAAAAATGATGTTTTGTTGCTTTCAACAAAATGAATACAAGTGGAGATAATCATATTAAGTGAATTAAGCTGATCTTAGACAAATATAGAAGCTTTTCTCTCGTTCGTGGTTCTTGGATTTTATATTTTATGTATATATGTATATACGAAAACAAAAGTAAAACTAAGGGGACAAGACTAATGTGGGGGAAGGGGAGGAAGAAGGTAGAAAGTATGGGAAAATATGATTAACATACAATAGAAACAAGAATAAATACATTATTTTATTTATTATTTTTTGAGATTTTGGACTTTCAACTTTATTAAAAGGTACAAACAGCTTTTAAAAAAGTTCTATTGAGAGTTTTGTACACACATATATGTAATAAATTTTAGTCCTTTTCTGCCTATTATCCTATCACATTCCCCACTCTTTCTCCAATTGAAAGCTTTTTTTCCTATGGACTTCGAACTTTCCAACAGCTCTTCTTCCCTCTCTTCCTTGCTCCATGCTCTGCCTCACCAAAGGAGCAGAACCAACAGAGCAAAGGAATATCAACTGAAACATAAGTCAACATAAATCTGTCCCCATTTAAGTTTTTTTATAAAATATTTTAATTGATGCTTTGTATAAAGCATCAATGAAAATGCTTTTCAATAAAATACTTTCATTGATACATCATTTCTCAGTCCACTTTAGACACCTTTCCCCATTCCATGCACCCAACCCACCACAGGCCATGCATTTATTTATTATTTTTATTTTATGGTTATGAGTGTATTTATTGTGTGTATTGCCACTCATGTGACACAGTGCCCGTGAAGGTCAGAAGAGGGTGTCAGATCCCCTGAAACTGGAGTTATAGATGACTGTTAGCCACTATGTAGGTGCTGGGAAGAACTATCAGTTCCACAGCTGTGTAACACACATGCCGTCTTCAGCCTGTCCAACCATGGGATCAACAGCCCCATAGAATTCTTACTCTATAAGTTTAGAAATATAACAAGTAACATTCCTTATGGTGGTAATGAGATACTCATCTATCAAGGTAGAAGCAGCCAATGTTATACTGAAGGTATAAGCACCTCTGAAAGAGCATCCAGTGTTCTTAACCACAGAGCCATCTCTCCAGCCTTAAGAATATATATATATATTATATATATATTATATATTATATTATAGTCTCTGAGACAGGGTCTCCCTGTTGCCCCAGCTGTCCTGGATCTCCCTATGTAGACCAGGCTGGCCTTGAACTCACAGAGATCCACCTCCCTCTGCCTCCCAAGTGCTAGTTTTAAAGGTGTGAGCCACCATGCATAGGTAGAATAAATATATTTTTTAATGAACTTACTAAAAGCCTTTTTGAAATAGATCAGAAAGACCTAAATTCCTTATAATTTTTTTTAAAAAAATTATACTTCGGGGGCTGGAGAGATAGCCTAGCAGTTAAGAGCACCAACTGCTCTTGCAGAGGACCCGGGTTCGATCCCCAGCACCCACATGGAGGCTGAGAACCGTTTTTAATTCCAGCTCTAGGGTAATCTGACACCCTCTTCTGACCTCCGCGGCATTGCACGACATGGGTGCACAAACCTACATGCAGACAATACATTCAAACACATGTGAAAATAAATAAAAAAAAATATACTTCATGTCCTCTGTCAAGGTTTTGATTACAACTCATATATTGTCCTTGCTTTGTAATGTGATACCAAGTGCTATCAACAGCCACAGAAGCTGCACATTAAGAGAGTCTAGACATGCCTGGTATCAATGTTGCTGGCCTAATTACTAAACAAGTCCACGTGGGGCAGAGAAATGAGCAAAGGTTAAGTGTTTGCCTTTCAATAAATTTTAGACCAAATGAGCCACTCTGAACCTTAATGTAAAAGCAGAGTTGGCACGTGCTGATTTACAGACACAGTGTTAGCAATATTGCATTATTTTACTGTATTTGTCAACTGTGGGCAGAGAATATCTCATGAATGGAACTGAAAATCAAACAGCTACTTAGGCTGTTCTTGGAGATGGAAGGGATATTCTACTTGGTCTTTGAGAGATTATTGTCATACGTATCATCATTTGACTCTTCTGAATAGATTCGTCATTTATTCTTGTTCTTTTTTCTTTCTTATTTCTCATTTCATTTTGCATCATGTTTCTAGTTTATTTTTCTTCCTACTATCTTTTTACATCATGGATAGAATAAAGTATAGTATAATGAAATTACCTTTCACATAAGTCTACTGAATGTAGAAGGTGAAAGTGCCTAGTTTAGACCTTAAGAAGCCTTAGTCAGAATTCTCTGCTTGATTTTCAAGCAGCTAGATTGTATGTGGCCATCCATTTTAGGTAGCTTTAATATGGTGGGATTCCCGTCCATCCTAACAGAAGCCAATAGAGAGTTAAGTTTCTGTAATTGGTAACTGAGCTTTTGTTACTGCACACTTGATGCACAGGAACCTTAATGAGGACCCAGAAAATCAGGTATACAAAAGGCATCTTGGAACATTTCATTATGGCCTTTCACATTTGATCTTTTATTTAGTAACTTCCAAAGAGACTACATAACTGTTGGGACTACCAAGTGAAGAGTTAAGAGAAGTCAGGGAGAGAAAGAGACTGGTGTTTTGAAACTGTTGTTTCAAGAGGCTGATGATGAGATTAAATTGATTTACACGAATATTGGATACAGAGTACCAAGTTAAATGTCAATTTCAAAGGAAGAATTACAAAACCTGTAAGCACAATAATTATACAAAAGAATAACAATGGTTTTCACAGCCAGGAGCTAAGTACGTCTGACTTCAGCTTATTTACTTCTGTGGCAGAACACATGTGAAGGGGCTGATGCAGGAAGTATGTCACCTTGCCTTATGTATGATTTACTCTTCTCAGAGCACATTCACCTCTCTTTATTTCATGTTCCCAATGACCCTGAGATGTTGTTCTAAGGCAGGTCTCCCATTCTTACAGACGAAATAGTAACAAACATTCCTAGGCACCAGTGACATTTTCCGTTTTTTTGTTTGTTTGTTTGTTTGTTTGTTTTTGTTCTTGTTGTTGTTGTAGTTTGTTTGTTCGTTTTGCAATGCAATAACACAATCATGTTCCTCAGCTAGTGTTCCACTTAATATTCAGGAATTTACTCCTTAAACTTAACTCAGGCAGCAGGGACCACTGAAGATTTTTGACTGGATAAATACTGGGGTCAAAATATACTGGCAATGTGAAGAATATCTGGGAGGTATAAGGGAGGCAGGTGTGCAGGTCCCTGGGAGGGGTGGGAGAATCCATTAATGGGATGATAAGTGTGGTGGTTTGAATGAGAATGGCCCCCGTAGGCTTCAAGTATTCAGACATTTTGTCCCAAGTTAGTGGCACTATTTTGGGAAGTCTTAGAAGGTATGGACATGCTGGAGGAAGTACATCATTGGGGGTGGGCTTAGTGAGTTTAACAAGCCTTGCAGTCTCCAGGGTTGCTATCCAGGCTTCCAGTACTCATTGGAAGATGTGAACCTGTGCTTTCTGTTCCAGCCCTGGCCACCATGCCTCCCCACCACAATGGACTCTTAATTCCTGGAACCATCAATCATAAGCTCAAATAAACTCTTCCTTTTATAAGTTCCCTTGGTCATGGTGGTTTTATCATAGCAACAGGAAAGTGACTATTACAGTATTTGGTACCAGAGAGTGGGCTGTTGTCTGTGAAGAACCTGACCATGTGTGTGTTTGCAGAAATGTGTTTGGAACTTTGGGCTAGAAAAGCTATTGCCTGCTGTAAGCAGAGCTTAATAGGCCATTCTAGTAGAAGCTTGGAAGAAAGTAGTGCTGAGAAAGACTTAAGCAGCAACTGGGATATTTTGTCAGAGTCTGGTTGGAGTTTGCCCACAGCCCAAATGCTTGCCTGAGGCTAAGTTGAAAAGCAATGAACTAATTTCTTTGACAGAGGATATTTCAAGACAACCTAACATAGAAATGGTGGTGTGACTCTTAATGTTGAATATTATACAGATCTATAGCAAAAAAGAGCAAATGGGGAAGAAAGAAATGCAGAATGTACAGTTTGGATTGGAAAAGCACACTAGGGAGATTAATGTTGGAGTCAACAGTGTGAAGGAGAGGATCCCTTTGACAAGGAGATTAAAGTGATTAAGGAGAGGCCTAGATATTTACAAGTACACAATGGAAGGAGTGAGATTAAAGTGATTAAGGAGAGGCCTCCATATTTACAAGTAAACAATGGGAAGAATACCTTCAAGGCAAGACCACACATAGCTAAGCCTCCAGTTTTTAAAAGGAAAATACTAAAAGGGTTTTCTACTCCAAAAAGTCCAGGGCAGAGAAAAGTTGCAAATGTAGTTGAAGTAGGCCAGGGTCCATCCCAAACCTGCAGCCAAACTCAGCAGTTTCATTCACATGGTGCTGGCTTTAGAGGCATGAAGGACACAAAAGTAAAGGTGTCATCGGTTCTTCCTCTGTGGTTTCAGAGAGCTGCTGAGGCCAGGCAGAGTGCAGCAGGGGCATCCCTGCATAAAGAAAGCCCTGATAGGCCATTTTGTGAAACTGTGAAGCATGATTGGCAGTGGAGACCTCAAGAAGACATTTGAGATATTTGCCTAGGAGAGCTGCACACAGGGAGTGGTACCAGCCTAATAAAGAGATGTATGTTGCAAGCAAAGCTGGAAGAGCTGAGCCATCTAAGAAGTAGCACATGGAGCAACTGGACTTGATGTTTGCCCTGCTGGTTTTCAGTTTTGTTTTGGTCCAGTATTTCCTCACTATGCCTCTATCCCTCCCTTTTGGAATGGGAATGTGTATTTGGTTCCATTGTATGTTGCGAGTATGTAATTTGTCTTTTGATTTTACGGGAGCTTATAGTTAAGAGATTGGCTTGGGTCTCAGTAGAGACTTTGGACTGTAGACTTTTGAATAGAATTGAGACTGGTAAAGACTATGGGGACTTTTAAGGTTGGACTAAATGCATTTTGCATTTTATATGGTCATGAGCCTATGGGGGCCAGGGAGTGGAATGTGGTGGTTTGAATGAGAGTGTCCCCCCACAGGCTTCAAGTATTCAGACATTTTGTCCTCAGTTGGTGGCACTGTTTTGGGAGGTCTTAGAAGGTGTGGCCATGCTGGAAGGCATACATCATTGGGGTTGGGCTTAGTAAGTTTAACAAGCCTTGCAGTCTCCAGTGTCTCTCTCTTGGCTTCTGGTGCTCATTGGAAGATGTGAACCTTGGCTTTGTGCTCCAGCCCTGGCCACCATGCCTCCCCACCACAATCAACTCTTAATTCTTGGAACTGTCAATCCTATGCTCAAATGAACTCTTCCTTTTATAAGTTCCCTTGGCCATGGTGGTTTTGTCATAGCGACAGAAAAGTGACTAATGCAATAAGCTTAAAAAAAAAGTTGAGATTCTCTCACAAAGTTTCTTCATGAGAAACTTCCAATAAACTGCAGATGAGACTGCTGCAGGGAGGGGAAGTCAGGTTTGGGAAATGTGGTCTATGCCCAAAGAAGAGGGTAGAAACATCATGGATTTGCAGGCATCTATATTCCCAAACTTTTTCTTCACAAATTCAAAAGCTAAGTCTATTAAGTTAATAAGTTATTGTCTTAATGCAATTTGACCTCTAATTCTCTGGCAACAAATCACCTTGAAGATAGGCTACATACTCTAATAAATTCTAGTTTTACTAATTTGAAGCCTGTGATCACTTGAATAGAGGCTATTACTTAGAAATTCTGTCATCAAAAGAATGATTCCTTCTGCACATTAACAGTAAAATCAGACCAATCTCAAGGATATTAATTGTTTTCAATTAATTGAATTCATATTAATTAATTAATTAATTAATTCAATTAATTAATTAATTGAATTAATATTCAATTAATATTTCTCAGCCTCCAGTTGGAAGCAGTTTAATTACATAACACATTATATATGTATATGCTTAAAATAACGGTGGTTATTTCTATATTCTATATATTTCACTCTGCCCAATTATTCTAAATACATGAGCTTACTGATGCTGTTAATCTACATATCAAATCCATGTAGTAGGTTTATTTCTCTTAACACTAACATTCTATCTTCTCTGTAAGTCATGTATGTAAGCATAACGACACAATTTTGAACAAGTTCAGATTAGTTCCAAAGTGTTTTAACTGACTCCTAGTTACATAGGCATCATATATACATACATATATATATATATATATATATATATATGCCTGATATAGAAATACTAACCTGTTAGCTCCTAAAATCAGCTGTGGTTCCCATTAAACTTTAAGGTTTCTCACCACCTGACATGTTATGGAGGTTGGGGCTCCATAGGGATCAACAGGAGAGCTCACTGGGAGTTCACCCCAGGTATAAATGGTTTCTTCCTGGGCCCCTGGTTCCCTGCACATGAGACTAAAGTAATAGGGAACAATGAAAGCCACAAAACTGAGGCTGTATAGAATAAGAAGGCCACTTTTGTGCATAGCAATGCTGGCAAGACACTTGAGCTCATTTTATACATGTGCCACAGAAAGCAGTTTGAAAAGCAGCTTGCATTTCCAGAGATTCTCAGTTATAGTGGCATCAACTCACTGGACCCATCATGAGCATGTTCTTAATTTAACTGTCCAGAATCTCTGCTGCGGATGCACTGAACATCTCAACACAATCAATTTCTATTATAGCTGTTTGATTACAGGAGGAGTAGGATAGTCTATTTAAAAAACAAATGACTTAGCTAGGCATGGCTGTGCATACTTGTAACCTCAGCGCTTTACGGGATGAGGCAGGAGGATGGCAAAGCCTACCTGAGCTACATAGTGAAAATTTGTCTCTGAAAATTACAGTGTTTCCCTGACTATTCATATGGGTAGCTGGTTTTTTGATAGTTATTCTTATACCAGAGAAACACCCAGGCACTGCTTAGAAAATAGTTATCTTTTATTTTCTTATACATTTCTGTCAAGTTTTCTTCTTGCCTAATGCTCTTGGTAAGATCTTTTGCTGAATATATGGTTGTGTGAAGTTCACATTAGTTGTCTTATTTTATGGAGAATTTAAAGAGGAGGTATCCATTTCTCCTGGCCTAGCCTTCTGCCTTATCTTAATTGTATCCAGGCATTTTTATGAAACCATGTCATGTTGTCAGAAATGGCCTCCGTATTGAACTTTGCCTTGTCAAAATAATTTTATCTTTCATAAATATTTCAGTGAAAAACCAAAGACTGCTTATGAATGATTGATTTTGTAAGGTTCATTGCCCTTTCCTGTGAAGGCTTTTATTAAAATTAGAGTATCCTATCCTAAACCTGACAATTAATTGTTAATAATGTGCTGACTAAAACCTAGGTTTCCCTAAAACATGAGACATTAAATTGGTAGGTATAATGATGCATTGAAATTAAGGACGGCCATCCAAATCGAAGCTCATTTTCAAGCTTAGCATTAAAATGTATTTTGGCTTTTAGATGAAGCTGAGCAAACTTTCACCTGAAGGCATTCCATATTGCCTGGAGAGGCCTGGAAGCAAGAGGTGAAGGACCCCTGAGACAGTGGAAATTAACATGGGTATTGTCCCAGTTACTTTTCTGTTCCCGTGACAAAGCACAGAACAAAAGGAACTCAAGGAAGGAAGGAAGGGTTTATTTTAGCTCACAATTCAAGGTACAGTCCAATATGGGGGGAGGATGTCAAGGCAACAGGAACTTAAGGCAGCTGACTTTGAGTCTGCAGTCAGATAAAAGGGAGCAATAAATGGTCTTGCTCTTTTTGAGACAGAGACTCCTCATAGTCCCTATAGAAACTAGAAGTTTCTTCTAAGAGGGATGGTGACCTCACAGAGATTCACCTGCCTCTGACTCCTGAGTTCTGGGATGAAAGGCATCTGCCATCACATCTGGCTGTCAGCTTCCTCTGCTTCAAATTTTCTTAGTTCTTATTTTTATTTTGTGTGTATGTGTAATATTGCCTGCATGTGTGGAAGTGCACCCATGACATGAAATGCCATGAAGGTCAGAAGGAGTCAGATTCCCTGTAAGTGGAGCTACAGACAGCTGTTAGTCACCATGTGAGAATCAAACCTGGGCCCTCTGCAAGGGCAGTCAGTGGTCTTAACCACTGAGCCATCTTGCCAGCCCTAGCTTCCTTTTCTTGGAAATTTTTAAAGGTTTTTGGAGACTTTCATCCACGAGTCCTGTATCTACATAATTTCTACCCATTCCACTCCCTTTTCCAATTTTTCCCATATCACTCTCTGTTTTGCAACCTCCTCTTTAATTATTGTTGCATATAAAAATATATTCCTCCCAGAAGCCACTGATTGGCTGTAACACCTTATTTAGAGGTGGGATCTTATGAAATTTCTCTCATCCATTGTTGGCAAGTAAACAGATGTCATTATACATGTCTTGTTTAGACGACAGTATTGTTGAGATTTCCTAGGTGCAGCTTCCCTTTCTTGTCTCTAACATATTGTACAGCAGCATGCAGGTGCCTGTCCTCTGGCTCCAGTCTTCCACCGCTGAGCTTTAGGTGTAAGTGTAGCATTTTCAATGTATTAAGCAGGGGTGTGCACTGCACAGTCAGTTTTTCTCTGAATTTTGACCAGTCATATCTTTGCAATGGTCCATATCTGTTTCAAAAAGAAACCTCTTTGATGAGTCATAAGAGCAACACTTATCTGGATGCTTAAGGACAAATATTAGAATATAGTCAGAAGTTATATTGGTTTAGAAATTAGCAATAAGAGGGTCTCCTCTAGGCTTGATGACCTCTCCAGCTACTGGTAGTTGCCTAGGTTTACCATATCATACATTAATTCTCTCCTACTGAGTGTCTCTTAAGTTCAGTTAGACAGCTATTGGCTACCCTCAAAATAAAAGTGCCACTATTGCACCACAGGAAATATTTTGCTGAGATGGTCATTGTTATAATCCATAGGCTTTACAGCTAGGTAGAACTAATGATTGTTTCTCTTTCTTAGCAGCTTGGATAGCATCTTCCTATATTATGAGAACTAGTTCTCAGAGGAGGAGTCTTTCAGGTCAGTTCCAGCTTGATTCCTTGAAAACTTGTATCTGAAGTTTGTGGTGTATCCAGCAATAGGGTCTTGGGAAAAATGGGAAGGGGACTTTTTACTGGGGAAGGGAAGAGGGAAGACAATCCACAGGGAGGGGGAGGAAGAACACATTAGTAACAATAAGGATTTCTGAAAAAGCCATAGGGAAACTTTATTTTATAAGCTTAATTAAAAATACATATAAAATATACATGTGAGTGTGTATAGCTGTTGACTATCTAATACCCCCCCACACACACACCAGGACCAGGCATGGGAGATCTCTCTTTGAGTTGTTGGCCAAGGCAGTTCAAGAGATTCCCAAAACAATATAGATTGCTGACACTGTCCTTGGCTGATGCCTGGAACTTGGGGTAGCATTCTCCTTTTGAGGCATCCCAGGACCAAAGCTAGAAAATGATGTCTCTCTCTTGTAGAGTGGATCTTCTATTACAGTGCATCTAACCAAGCCAATTCCTCTATGTCATGGCCAGAGGCTGGTCTCCTAGGTGATTCTAGATCCCACTGAGTTGATAACCAGTGTTAACTATCCCAGATGGGTTATCTACGACACCTGTAAACCACACCATTTCTACTGTTCTGTTTTTTTATAATTTGGCCCTATTATTGTAAGTGGGAAAATAATCAGTAACGTGTCTCAAACTTGAAACTTGTGCTATCATATAGACCTGACCATAGACATGGAACTACATGAATTAAAAAATTCTCAAATAAGTTGAAAAATGGAAAAGTCGTCTTTGCCATTGTAAGGAAACTAAATTAAGAAAATTATTCCTTTTATGCTCTTAAAATTCTTCTCAAGGACATAGATTTGGATGAAAATGTTAGAAATTAAAGAAAGCAAAAAAAATCATAAACTATCAAATTACACTGTAGACAGCAATTCTGCTGATGGCAGACACCACATTTTTATTTTTATGTTTGGTTCTTTTATCATAGGGCCTCCCTGTAGGCCCAGCTGGCCTTGAGCTTTCTGTGTAGACGAGGCTGATTTCAATCTCACAGAGATTTGCCTGGCTCTGCCTCTGGAGTGCAGGTACTAAAAGCATGTTCTGTTATGACCTGCTAGCTCAGACACGATATATTTAAAGAACAGGATTCTATACTATTATATGTTTTTTTTAATTTTATTTATTTCTGTATGTGTATGAATGTACTGTCTGCATGCAGGTCTGTGCACCTGTGTCGTGCAATGCCACGGAGGTCAGAAGAGGGTGTCAGATTCCCCCTGGAATTGGAGTTCTCCTGGAACTGGAGTTTCGGATGGTTCTCGGCTGCCATGTGGGCGCTGGGGATCGAACCCGGGTCCTCTGCAAGAGCGGTCGGTGCTCTTAACTGCTAGGCCATCTCTCCAGCCCATATTATATGTTTTATGTAAGGACTACAGGGGCATTGTAATGTGCTTTTTAATTGCCCTTTCCAGATATTGCATTTTCCCCACAAGTTACAGTTTTGTGACATCCTGTCTCCAGCTAGTCTATCACAACTGTTTTTCCAACAGCTTAGATGATTGTTAACATTTTTTAGTAACAAAGTATTTTGAAATTAAATTACATATTTTTGGACATAATGCTATTGTATACTCCACAGACTACAGCATAAATGTAGTATAAACCTCACTTTTACATGCACCGAGAAAGAAAAAAAGTTCATGTACCTTACTTTGTTAGAGTATTTGACCTCAAAAGTTCACACAGCTTGCTTTATTGAGATATTTGTCCTCAATGTCTCCTAACTATCATAGCAGTCAGGAACCAAACCTATGGTATCACTGTGCCTTGCCTGTGTTTGTAGAACAGTGCAGTGTGCCCTAAGAATGAAGCAGAGGCTTTGCTCTCTAGAAAACTACAGTATACCTAGGAAAGCACACCATCCATCATCTTGCAGGACTGAAAAAGGGTGCAGAAATTTCTGGACAGGCATTAGAGAGGCACTGTCCTTGGCAATCTGAGGAAGGTGAAGAAACCTGGCTGTGGTAACTAGGACAGCCCTGATTGGAACAGCTGAACCTAGCTCAGTTGGAAGTGTCTAGGTTTGAGTAGGCGTGGTCCAATGGCTTCCCTAGGTCAAGGTGGTAATCTACAGGGTATATTGAGAACAAAACGCAGGGCCCTTAGATCTCCTGTAAAGTTCCTAAGGGTTTGAAAGACAAATAGCCTTCAGAGTAGATGCTCTGGGTGCCCCATCCATCCGAAGGAGTGACCACTGCTTCCCTCTACTCCCACATAGACTGTTCCCAGGGCATAACAGTCACTGTCCTCCAGAATTCCTTAGTGGTAACAGGCTTCTCATGGTTTTTACTGGACCTTTCTCACTTCCTCACACTTCTGTGATTTTTTTTCTAAAAGGTCTTGACTAGTCTCCTAGATAAACATCTTGCCACTGAATCTCTAAGGATAAGTACTAGGGAATGAAAAAGAAACAACAAATTTACTAACTTCCTACCACCTTCTATTTTTGTCTTCCAAGCTTACTGTAGAGTTCTACAGATGTGGGGTACTATCATTTAGCATCAGCCCCATCTGCCAAATCAGCTTTCAGGAGCTGAAGGCAAGTTAGAAATCATCAAATCCAATCACCTTCAAGCAGATGCTGTCTGTTCTCTGCCCACATCCCCTTGATCTTCCCTGGAGGCAGTTCTATGCTCAGATGGTTTCCCACGGCTCTCTGCCTGAGGGTGTACTCTGGCTGTGCAACACACTTGATCCTCATGGGAGAGGCTTAAGTGAATCCCCTGCAAGCAGTAAGGGACAAATGCTGGTTAACAAACCCTGCTATTGGTAGCTCTAAACAGTGTTCATATAGGACCGTCTCTAACAGTAAATATATTGACTTTGTCACAGAGCTGGCTCATCAGCTCACACTGATTTACTTCCCTGTCCTACTTCTCCACTCTTCTCTCTGCTTATAGAAGTCGTTACACTGATAATTACTCATATTCGAATCCATCAGTATGTGCTGGATGGCGGCACAGACTTTATGATGGATGATAAGGTCATGGTACATGTGTGTGGTTGGCATCAAGTATTTGTCATTTTCATATGTTTCAAAATCCTCAATTTTAAATAAACATTAAGCATAACCATTCCTAATAGAATCACAATTTACTTAATAAGTTCCTTATGCTGGCCCCTTAGATTGGTTCATCTATCAAGGGAATAAGGGAAACTCATTGAAAGAGAAACAGAGAAGAAACTCTTGATTCTAGCTGAACTGGAGATATCCTTCAGTGGCATTTATAACCGTTGAGGTCTACCCTCATCTGTCTGTGTTCATGAATACCAGATGGGCTTTTTTTGAGTGATAGCACATTAAGATAATAGCAATTCATTAAGATCATTAAGGGAAGACTGGAATTGATGATCATCAGGCTGCCATTTCGACCACCGACCAGGATAATGTGACAGCAACTGGATCTCTGATCCGAGGTGAGTGCATGGTACCCTCTACATCTGTAAGCATAGGATGTTTCCTGAGCTCTTTTCCAATATGAATCATTTTTGTCCCATGGATTATCATTTCCACTGCATTATTCAGAGATAAACTTAATTGGTAATTGTGATGTTTTCTGAGTGCAGTCAGTTAATGCAGAAGCCTGTTTACTAGGAACAAGATGGCTTCATAGTTACTTAGAAAGGGACAGATATTGATAAAATAGTGTCTTCTATGCAAAACCATGCCACCAAACAGCTCTGTACCAGGGACTTCTGAAGCAAGTGGATTTAGAGGAAATAAAATCTACCCTAGCAGTTGCAGATTATCTCTTTGAGAAAAATTGCCAGGCCTGCAGTTGCCATGATCTGTGGTCCCAAAGCTCTGCAAGTCAACGAGGAGAGTTCGAATCCTTAAAATGATGCTTCATCTTTTTGATTCAGCTGAGAGAATAAGAAGGAAAAAAGATAGTGCCCGGAAGTGTGCAAAATGGAGAAGCATTGGGATAACAGAAAATGGACCCTGGGGACATTTCTAAATCTTGCTCTAGCAATATGTGGGTAAGGGCACTTGAGGGATGCACACCCTTTGGAGTCTTCTTACGGTTGAACCAACGTCTTCTGAAGGTGCTTTTCCATGTCTGGGCTGGGGTGTCTGCACATTTTATAGGGTGAATTGACTGAGGGGTCCTCACCTAGTAGTGCTGTTAGAGTGATAAGCATGTGGAGACTTCTGCCAGTTGTGTTTCCTGGGCCTAAAGTGTTGTTGAAAGGCTGTCACCTGAAAAGGATAGAACAATCATGACAGAATCATTTTGAGATGCCATTATTGATTTTTTGTCTCTCAGGAAAGAGAATGTAGAAGGAAGATGCTCTTCCTGCAAGTAGCTGGGTATTAGAGTGTGAATCAGCCCTGGGTTCTATTAAAATCAGCAAACCTCACCTTAAGAATGTTGGATTTTTTTTCTCCTTAAAACCCTAGAAACTTCTGCGAAAACACAAATATACAAGAATGTTTCTTGGGAGGGAGAACACATTAAACTCTATAAACCATTAATATGTGCATGGAAATTAGACAGGAACAATTAGCACTGTGTAGCAAGATGTTTTGGGAATCACTATGAAGGGAAGTTGAGCACATACAGAGGGTTCTGTAGAGTGTCAAGAGAGGTCCTGCTCACATAGGGAGGAGACAGTAGGGCTGGGGTGGGAATGGAGGGTCTCTGAGAGTATACTTTTATTCCTACATAATATTTCCCTTAGAAGAATTGTTTTATTTGTCTCTGCTCAGTATCTCAAGAATTATAGACATATCTATGAATATTGATGAATGAGGATGGAGTAGGTATAAAACATTATAGGGTCTCTGGAGAGATGCTGAGAGTCATTTCTTCATCAGATTAAGAAACAGAATGCCGGGGCTGGAGAGATAGATAGATAGTTAAGAGCACTGACTGCTCTTGCAGAGGACCCGGGTTCGATCCCCAGCACCCACATGGCAGCTGACAACCGTCTTTAACTCCAGTTCCAGGGGAATCTGAAGCCCTCTTCTGACCTCCACAGAACTGCATGACACGAGTTCACAAACCTGCATGCAGACAGTGCATTCATACACATAAAAAAAATAAATAAATAAAAATTTAAAAAAAGAAACAGAATGCCCATTAACAGTACCACTTTGGAATCACTTTGTAGACAACATATTAGCATGTAGTTAAAATCTAGGTTTTATTCCTGCATTTATAATTTGAATCCACCTCTTAACTCACAAGCCAAAAGAATAATTGTCATATTTCAGGCACTAATTAAAGAAATGCTGATAGATGAAACTTATAACACTCTAACTTTCTTCTTAACAGTTCTGCTGAACTCGGCACTAGAAATCCATCTACATTCGAGGGATTGATTGTAGAGCATTAGTTTCATCAATATAAGTCCAGCATTTTAAGCAGAGTGTTGAGTTAAATGTTGCATAGGGCTTGTCAGTTATGACATTGAAAATGCAAGTGAAATTCTATCCTTCCTCCCTTCCACTCACGCTTCTTCCCTCTCCTTTTCTCTTTCTCCCTCACACTCTTCTAAACTTTTCATGACACACTAAGCTTTCCTTCAGGTCAGTAGTCCAGGCTTTCTGCTTCTCATGCATACAACTTGATTTTGAAGAAAGATGGCAGACAGATGATTGAAAGGTTTACTTAGGAAAACTTACTATTGCATTACTTTTCATCATAAATCTAAGTGGTGCCTGTACCTTGAAGCTGATTGTATGCTACCTTGAAAAAGTCAAATTTGGGGAGAAAAAACAATTCATTGAAAAAAAATAAACCTGCTGAGCCTATAGATTTGATTTAGAAAAAAAATAACAATGACATTTAGGATAGGAGATGATGTTTGCAAAGTTTCATGAGTGAGTGTTGAGCCATGTGAACAGTGTTTATTGTCCTATAATTTATTTTATTTTATTTTATTTTAATGGTTTAATTACATACACATATATTTATACATACATATATATATATATATATATATATATATATATATATATAGATATAAATATAGATATATTTTTTGTCTTTTTGAGACAGGGT